>CAMAOD020000187.1:0-24651 GCA_945859595.2 Megachile willughbiella | reverse complement strand
AAAAAACCGAAGAAACTTATAATATTGATAATATTCACAATGTTGATAATTGCAACAATGTTGATAGTATCGATAAAATGGAAAAGCTTGAAAAAATTTGAAAAATTTGAAAAATTCAAAAAATTGAAAAAAACTGATAATATTGATAATATTGATAATATTCACAATGTTGATAATTGCAACAATGTTGATAATATCGATAAAATTGAAAAAATGTAAAAAATTTGAAAATTTGGAATAATTTGAAAAATTCAAAAAATTGAAAAAACCGAAAAAACTGATAATATTGATAATATTCACAATGTTGATAATTGCAGCAATGTTGATAATATCGATAAAATTGAAAAAATGGAAAAAATTTGAAAAATTTGGAAAATTTGAAAAATTCAAAAAATTGAAAATACTGTAAATATTGATAATATTCACAATGTTGATAATTGAAACAATGTTGATAATATCGATAAAATTGAAAAAATGGAAAAAATTTGAAAAATTTGAAAAATTCCAAAAATTGAAAAAACCGAAAAAACTGATAATATTGATAATATTCACAATGTTGATAATTGCAACAATGTTGATAATATCGATAAAATTGAAAAAATGGAAAAAATTTGAAAAATTTGAAAAATTCAAAAAATTGAAATACCGAAAAAAGTGATAATATTGATAATATTCACAATGTTGATAATTGCAACAATGTTGATAATATCGATAAAATTGAAAAAATGGAAAAGGTTTGAAAAATTTGAAATATTCAAAAAATTGAAAAAACCGAAAAAACTGATAATATTGATAATATTCACAATGTTGATTTTTGCAACAATGTTGATAATATCGATAAAATTGAAAAAATGGAAAAAATTTGAAAAATTCCAAAAATTGAAAAAATCGAAAAAACTTATATTATTGATAATATTCACAATGTTGATAATTGCAACAATGTTGATAATATCGATAAAATTGAAAAAATGGAAAAAATTTGAAAAATTTAGAAAGATTTGAAAAATTCACAAAATTGAAAAAATCGAATAAACTGATAATGTTGATAATATTCACAATGTTGATAATTGCAACAATGTTGATAATATCGATAAAATTGAAAAAGTAGAAAAAATTTGAAAAATTCCAAAAATTGAAAAAATCGAAAAAACTTATATTATTGATAATATTCACAATGTTGATAATTGCAACAATGTTGATAATATCGATAAAATTGAAAAAATGGAAAAAATTTGAAAAATTTGAAAAATTCAAAAAATTGAAATACCGAAAAAACTGATAATATTGATAATATTCACAATGTTGATAATTGCAACAATGTTGATAATATCGATAAAATTGAAAAAATGGAAAAGGTTTGAAAAATTTGAAATATTCAAAAAATTGAAAAAACCGAAAAAACTGATAATATTGATAATATTCACAATGTTGATTTTTGCAACAATGTTGATAATATCGATAAAATTGAAAAAATCGAAAAAATTTGAAAAATTCCAAAAATTGAAAAAAATCGAAAAAACTTATATTATTGATAATATTCACAATGTTGATAATTGCAACAATGTTGATAATATCGATAAAATTGAAAAAATGGAAAAAATTTGAAAAATTTAGAAAGATTTGAAAACTTCACAAAATTGAAAAAATCGAATAAACTGATAATGTTGATAATATTCACAATGTTGATAATTGCAACAATGTTGATAATATCGATAAAATTGAAAAAGTAGAAAAAATTTGAAAAATTCCAAAAATTGAAAAAATCGAAAAAAACTTATATTATTGATAATATTCACAATGTTGATAATTGCAACAATGTTGATAATATCGACAAAATTGAAAAAATGGAAAAAATTTGAAAAATTTGAAAAATTTGAAGAATTTGAAAAATTCAAAAAATTGAAAAAACCGAAAACACTGATAATATTGATAATATTCACAATGTTGATAATTGCAACAATGTTGATAATATCGATAAAATTGAAAAAATGGAAAAAATTTGAAAAATTTGGAAAAATCTGAAAAATTCTAAAAATTGAAAAAATCTATAAAACTGATAATATTGATAATATTGATAATATTCACAATGTTGATAATAGCAACAATGTTGATAGTATCGATAAAATGGAAAAGATTGAAAAAATTTGAAAAATTAAAAAAATTGAGAAAACTGATAATATTGATAATATTGATAATATTCACAATGTTGATAATATCGATAAAATTGAAAAAATGGAAAAAATTTGAAAAATTTGAAAAATTCCAAAAATTGAAAAAACCGAAAAAACTGATAATATTGATAATATTCACAATGTTGATAATTGCAACAATGTTGATAATATCGATAAAATTGAAAAAATGGAAAAAATTTGAAAAATTTGAAAAATTCAAAAAATTGAAAAAACCGAAGAAACTTATAATATTGATAATATTCACAATGTTGATAATTGCAACAATGTTGATAGTATCGATAAAATGGAAAAGCTTGAAAAAATTTGAAAAATTTGAAAAATTCAAAAAATTGAAAAAACTGATAATATTGATAATATTGATAATATTCACAATGTTGATAATTGCAACAATGTTGATAATATCGATAAAATTGAAAAAATGTAAAAAATTTGAAAATTTGGAATAATTTGAAAAATTCAAAAAATTGAAAAAACCGAAAAAACTGATAATATTGATAATATTCACAATGTTGATAATTGCAGCAATGTTGATAATATCGATAAAATTGAAAAAATGGAAAAAATTTGAAAAATTTGGAAAATTTGAAAAATTCAAAAAATTGAAAAAATCGAAAAAACTGATAATATTGATAATATTCACAATGTTGATAATTGCAACAATGTTGATAATATCGATAAAATTGAAAAAATGGAAAAAATTTGAAAAATTTGGAAAAATTTGAAAAATTTGGAAAAATTTGAAAAATTTGGAAAAATTTGAAAAATTCAAAAAATTCAAAAAATCGAAAATACTGTTAATATTGATAATATTTTCAATGTTGATAAATGCAACAATGTTGATAATATCGATAAAATTGAAAAAAATGGAAAAAATTTGAAAAATTTGGAAAAATTTGAAAAATTCAAAAAATTGAAAAAACCGAAAAAACTGATAATATTGATAATATTCACAATGTTGATTTTTGCAACAATGTTGATAATATCGATAAAATTGAAAAAATGGAAAAAATTTGAAAAATTTGAAAAATTCCAAAAATTGAAAAAACCGAAAAAACTGATAATATTGATAATATTCACAATGTTGATAATTGCAACAATGTTGATAATATCGATAAAATTGAAAAAATGGAAAAAATTTGAAAAATTTGAAAAATTCAAAAAATTGAAATACCGAAAAAACTGATAATATTGATAATATTCGCAATGTTGATAATTGCAACAATGTTGATAATATCGATAAAATTGAAAAAATGGAAAAAATTTGAAAAATTTGGAAAAATTTGAAAAATTTGGAAAAATTTGAAAAATTCAAAAAATTGAAAAAATCGAAAAAACTGATAATATTGATAATATTCACAATGTTGATAATTGCAACAATGTTGATAATATCGATAAAATTGAAAAAATGGAAAAAATTTGAAAAATTTGGAAAAATTTGAAAAATTTGGAAAAATTTGAAAAATTTGGAAAAATTTGAAAAATTCAAAAAATTCAAAAAATCGAAAATACTGTTAATATTGATAATATTTTCAATGTTGATAAATGCAACAATGTTGATAATATCGATAAAATTGAAAAAATGGAAAAAATTTGAAAAATTTGGAAAAATTTGAAAAATTCAAAAAATTGAAAAAACCGAAAAAACTGATAATATTGATAATATTCACAATGTTGATTTTTGCAACAATGTTGATAATATCGATAAAATTGAAAAAATGGAAAAAATTTGAAAAATTTGGAAAAATTTGAAAAATTCAAAAAATTGAAAAAACTGATAATATTGATAATATTCACAATGTTGATAATTGCAACAATGTTGATAATATCGATAAAATTGAAAAAATGGAAAAAATTTGAAAAATTTGAAAAATTCAAAAAATTGAAATACCGAAAAAACTGATAATATTGATAATATTCGCAATGTTGATAATTGCAACAATGTTGATAATATCGATAAAATTGAAAAAATGGAAAAGGTTTGAAAAATTTGAAAAATTCAAAAAATTGAAATACCGAAAAAACTGATAATATTGATAATATTCGCAATGTTGATAATTGCAACAATGTTGATAATATCGATAAAATTGAAAAAATGGAAAAGGTTTGAAAAATTTGAAAAATTCCAAAAATTGAAAAAATCGAAAAAACTTATATTATTGATAATATTCACAATGTTGATAATTGCAACAATGTTGATAATATCGATAAAATTGAAAAAATGGAAAAAATTTGAAAAATTTGAAAAATTTGAAAAATTCCAAAAATTGAAAAAATCGAAAAAACTTATATTATTGATAATAATCACAATGCTGATAATTGCAACAATGTTGATAATATCGATAAAATTGAAAAAATGGAAGAAATTTGAAAAATTTGGAAAAATTTGAAAAATTCAAAAAATTGAAAAAACCGAAAAAACTGATAATATTGATAATATTCACAATGTTGATAATTGCAACAATGTTGATAATATCGATAAAATTGAAAAAATGGAAAAAATTTGAAAAATTCTAAAAATTGAAAAAATCGATAAAACTGATAATATTGATAATATTGATAATATTCACAATGTTGATAATAGTGACAATGTTGATAGTATCGATAAAATGGAAAAGATTGAAAAAATTTGAAAAATATGAAAAATTCAAAAAATTGAAAAAACTGATAATATTGATAATATTGATAATATTCACAATGTTGATAATAGCAACAATGTTGATAATATCGATAAAATTGAAAAAATGGAAAAAATTTGAAAAATTCAAAAAATTGAAAAAATCGAAAAAACTGATAATATTGATAATATTCACAATGTTGATAATTGCAGCAATGTTGATAATATCGATAAAATTGAAAAAAATGGAAAAAATTTGAAAAATTTGAAAAATTCAAAAAATTGAAAAAACAGAAAAAACTGATAATGTTGATAATATTCTCAATGTTGATAATTGCAACAATGTTGATAATATCGATAAAATTGAAAAAATGGAAAAAATTTGAAAAATTTGAAAAATTTGAAAAATTCCAAAAATTGAAAAAATCGAAAAAACTTATATTATTGATAATATTCACAATGCTGATAATTGCAACAATGTTGATAATATCGATAAAATTGAAAAAATGGAAAAAATTTGAAAAATTCTAAAAATTGAAAAAATCGATAAAACTGATAATATTGGTAATATTGATAATATTCACAATGTTGATAATAGCAACAATGTTGATAATAGCAACAATGTTGATAGTATCGATAAAACGGAAAAGATTGAAAAAATTTGAAAAATTTGGAAAATTCAAAAAATTGAAAAAACTGATAATATTGATAATATTGATAATATTCCCAATGTTGATAATAGCAACAATGTTGATAATATCGATAAAATTGAAAAAATGGAAAAAATTTGAAAAATTCAAAAAATTGAAAAAACTGATAATAATGATAATATTTACAATGTTGATAGTTGCAACAATGTTGATAATATCGATAAAATTGAAAAAATGGAAAAAATTTGAAAAATTTGGAAAAATTTGAAAAATTCAAAAAATTGAAAAAACTGATAATATTGATAATATTGATAATATTCACAATGTTGCTAATTGCAACAATGTTGATAATATCGATAAAATTGGAAAAATGGAAAAAATTTGAAAAATTTAAAAAACTCAAAAAATTGAAAAAACCGAAGAAACTGATAATATTGATAATATTCACAATGTTGATAATTGCAACAATGTTGATAATATCGATAAAATTGAAAAAATGGAAAAAATTTGAAAAATTTGAAAAATTCAAAAAATTGAAAAAACCGAAAAAACTGATAATGTTGATAATATTCTCAATGTTGATAATTGCAACAATGTTGATAATATCGATAAAATTGAAAAAATGGAAAAAATTTGAAAAATTCAAAAAATTGAAAAAATCGAAAAAACTGATAATATTGATAATATTCACAATGTTGATAATTGCAACAATGTTGATAATATCGATAAAATTGAAAAAATGGAAAAAATTTGAAAAATTCTAAAAATTGAAAAAATCGATAAAACTGATAATATTGATAATATTGATAATATTCACAATGTTGATAATAGTGACAATGTTGATAGTATCGATAGAATGGAAAAGATTGAAAAAATTTGAAAAATATGAAAAATTCAAAAAATTGAAAAAACGGATAATATTGATAATATTGATAATATTCACAATGTTGATAATAGCAACAATGTTGATAATATCGATAAAATTGAAAAAATGGAAAAAATTTGAAAAATTCAAAAAATTGAAAAAATCGAAAAAACTGATAATATTGATAATATTCACAATGTTGATAATTGCAACAATGTTGATAATATCGATAAAATTGAAAAAATGGAAAAAATTTGAAAAATTTGAAAAATTCAAAAAATTGAAAAAACCGAAAAAACTGATAATATTGATAATATTCACAATGTTGATAATTGCAACAATGTTGATAATATCGATAAAATTGAAAAAATGGAAAAAATTGGAAAAATTTGGAAAAATTTGAAAAATTCAAAAAATTGAAAAAATCGAAAAAACTGATAATATTGATAATATTCACAATGTTGATAATTGCAACAATGTTGATAATATCGATAAAATTGAAAAAATGGAAAAAATGTGAAAAATTTGGAAAAATTAGAAAAATTCAAAAAATTGAAAAAATCGATAAAACTGATAATATTGATAATATTGATAATATTCACAATGTTGATAATGTAGGAGTACAGCGTCAACCGTCGCGGCGCGAATATACTGGAAAGATCGCGAATGCATAACAATAACAACACCGCGCGGGTAAACAGCTGATCGGGCGAAGCCGTTACCGGCGAGCGCGTCGACCCCAGTGTATGTGTGCATGTATGAGTGAGCGTGTGAACGTCGACGAAGCGAGCGTTAGAAAACCGTCACGAGCCTAACGACTAGCGAAAACTCGCGAAGGTTTTGAACGCAAAAATCGAGAACGTTCGGACGCCGCGCAAATATAAGGACGCGACCGCGGCGCGACGGACATAGAACGAATCACGAGTACGAGTACGATCACGGCGACAACGATTACCATTACGATTACGATAACGATTACGACTTACGGACTACGAGTTACGGATTACGATTTACGGGTTTCGGATTTACGGTTTCTTGTGCGTGCTTTGTATTCGTGTATGTACTTTGTATCTTTTCTGTGTATGTTCTCTTATGCACTCTGAATAAAGGGTTAGTCTTGAAAATTCTAAACCTACAATTGGGGGCCCCTCCGGGATTCTGACAGCGATCCAAGAGTGCGTGATAGGACAGTGCTTTCAGAACAGATATTCGTGTGCAATGGAAGGAAAAGTGCTTCAGGACCTTACGACGGCTCGTTTGAAGGAGTTGCTGCGGGAAAGAGCCCTGTCTACCAGCGGCACGAAAAACGAGCTAGTTGCAAGACTGCTCGAACATGGGGACGAACTGGAAGGCGCTTTCGACGGAGGGGAAGCGTCCGGTCAAGACAACGTCAAGATAGTGCAGGCACCACGCATCGCGTCCCAGGCATCAGAGGTGGAGTTGATGAGGTTACGCCTCGAGCTCTTGGAGAAAGAAAAGGAGATGGCCATTCGAGAGGCAGAGCTGGCGCGACGCGAACTCGAAGTAATGCGTGCAATGCAGGCGAGTCATACACCACAACCCGTGAGACCGGAGGTGACAATCGCAACCCCGGAGCCCCTCCGCCTGAACATCACGGCCATCGCGGACCTCCTCAGCCATTTCGACGGAACGAAGGGCAACTTTGCGACATGGAGAAGGCAGCTCCGCTTATTACGGGACACGTATGGCCTGCGAGACGATGCCAGCCGCATCCTCGTCGTCTCGAAGCTCCAGGGGAAGGTGCTGGACTGGTTCCATTCCCGACCCGAACACATGGAACTACCGGTGGACCAGCTATTAGACCTAATGGGCTCCATGTTCCATGTGAGAACCAGTCGGCTGGCAGCAAGGCGACAGTTTGAAGAGAGAACGTGGCACCGGGACGAAACCTTTGCTGACTACCTCCACCAAAAAACGATATTGGCGAACTATATCTCCGTCGACGAGGAGGAGTTTATCGATTGCCTCATCGATGGGATACCCGACCCCGTACTCCAGGACCAGGCGACGATTCAGCGATTTAGGACGAGCGCCGATCTCCTGGAGGCATTCGGCAAAATCACGCTCCGGCCGAGAGCGACGGCCGTAGCACCCAGAGGAGGAAAACGAGCAGCTGAACCGCAAGCCGAACGGCCACCCACCGACGCAACGAAGAGGTGCATCAACTGCGGCGACCGAGGACACCTGACATCGAACTGCCCCATGCAAGGAAAGGGTCGTAAGTGTTTTCATTGCAACGAGTTCGGCCACATTTCACGCGACTGCCCGACGAAAAAAACTGTTACGAAAAACGTCCTCGCCGTCACGGTAGCCGCGGAAAGTAAATATCGGAAAGATGTACGCGTAAACGGATGCGCCGCGGTAGCCGTGTTAGATACGGGTAGCGACGTCTCGCTAATTAGGAAGAACGTTTATATTGACATTGGGGCACCTCCGCTGGCGAATGAGGTAATGCGTCTCCGCGGCATAGGGTCGGAAGAGCACAAAACTCTCGGGAAATTCCACGGCGAAATTTTAATCGATGGGGAGAAGCGCGGGGTCACCTTGCGGGTAGTGGAGGACGCGGTCTTAGAATACGGGGTACTGCTGGGTTTTGACTTTATCGACGCCGCGGAATGGGTGGTAAAGGACGGATCCATGACGCTCACGACGCGGCCGGACACGCGTGATACTCCGGCGGAAATTTTCTATGTCGACTGCGAACGAGACCACGACGCGATCGATCTGGCCCACGTCAGAAACCCGGAAATTCGCGAGCGAATCGAGACCGCCGTTCGCGAATACAAACCCGACCGAAGCCGCGAGAGCGACGTAACGATGAAAATCGTATTAAAAGACGACGAACCGGTGTACCAACGGGCGAGACGGCTTGCTCCCTCCGAGAGAGAAGAGGTTAACCGGCAGATCGAGGAGTGGATACGCGACGGTATTGTACAACCCTCTCTGTCGGAGTATGCGAGCCCGATCGTTCTCGTCAAGAAGAAAGACGGTACCGCCCGCCTATGCGTTGATTACCGGCGTCTGAACGCGAAGATAGTACGCGACCGGTACCCACTTCCACTGATCGAGGACCAATTAGATCTTTTACAAGACGCCGTAGCATATAGCAAATTGGATTTACGCAACGCATTTTTTCACGTTAGAGTAGAACTGGGAAGTAGAAAATACACGTCGTTCATAGTGCCCGACGGCCAATACGAATTTTTGAAGGTTCCGTTTGGTCTGTCCAATTCGCCCGCCGTTTTCCAGCGTTACGTGCACGCCGCGTTTAGGGATCTCGTGGCGCGGAAAATTGTAATCTTATACGTTGACGACCTGATTGTTCCCGCGAAGGATTGCGAAACTGGCGTGCGGCGCGTAATAGAGGTCCTTAAACGAGCGGCTGAGTACGGATTGGCGATAAACTGGACAAAATGTGAATTTCTAAAGACACGCGTGGAGTACCTCGGACATGTAGTGGAGGGGGGTACGGTCCGTCCCTCGGAAAATAAGGCGAGAGCGGTGGCTCGTTTCCCGACCCCAACGACCGTGAAGCAGGTGCAGAGTTTCCTTGGGCTATCCGGATATTTTCGGAAATTTATCCGGGATTATTCTACAATAGCGCGTCCACTCACACGATTACTAAAGGCAAACGAGCGTTTCCGATTCGGATCGGAGGAACTGGATGCATTTCGGCAGCTCAAGGAAGCTCTGCTTAAAGAACCGGTGTTGCAGCTCTACCGACCCGAACGAGAAACGCAATTGCATACCGATGCGTCTATCCACGGTTTCGGAGCAATATTGTTACAGCGCGATAGCGAGGACGGTGCGTTCCATCCGGTGTATTTCGCGAGCGGTACGACGACGGCGGCGGAACAACGGTACCCAAGCTACGAATTAGAAGTGTTAGCTATAGTTAGGGCCCTCCGGAAGTTCAGAATTTATTTACTCGGGATACCGTTCAGAATTGTCACGGATTGCCGCGCCTTTACACTAACCATGCGGAAAAAAGATTTGTGCGTACGGGTAGCACGCTGGGCACTACTCTTAGAGGAGTTCCAGTACACGATCGAGCACCGGTCCGGAGACGCTATGAAGCACGTCGACGCGCTTAGTCGTAACCCGGTGGCGGCCTGCCTGGCGATCGAAAGCGAGGACAGCGTCACGGCACGAATCCGCAAAGCTCAGGAGCAGGACGACGACCTGCGCAAAATAATGGACGGCGTGAGGGAACGGGGAATGGACGGTTACGTGCTGAGACGGGGGCTCCTACTCCGGGAGACGGACGGCGACCTACGCATCGTGGTTCCTAGGGGAATGCAGACCCAGGTCACGCGCAGGGCACACGAACAGGGGCACTTCTCCAGCGTAAAGACGGAAGCGCTACTCCGACGCGATTACTGGTTCCCGGCCATGCAATCGAAGGTCGAAAAGGTCGTAAGGAACTGCGTGGATTGCATCCTCGCCGAACGCAAGAAGGGTCGACAGGAGGGACTACTCCACGCAATCGAGAAGGGAGACCGGCCCCTTGACACCCTCCACGTTGACCATCTCGGCCCTCTACCCTCCACCCGGAAGCAGTACCGCCACATTTTTGTCGTGGTGGACGCGTTCACAAAATTCGTGTGGCTATACGCCACGAAGACGACGAATTCGGCGGAGGTCATGGACAGGCTACGAAAACAGGCGACGACATTCGGGAATCCGCGCAGAATCATATCCGATCGGGGCACTGCGTTCACCTCCCAAGCCTTCAAGGACTACTGTAACGAGGAAGGAATAGAACACGTCCTCATCGTCACGGGTGTACCACGGGGGAATGGACAAGTAGAGCGGGTAAACCGGACATTGATACCGCTGCTGACGAAGATGTCCGCTCCAAACTCCGCGGAATGGTTCAAACATCTGCCAACGGTCCAGCAATTCCTGAACGCCACCCCGCACCGCAGCACCGGAGTGTCCACCTTTACTCTGCTCGTGGGCACTCGTATGCACCTTAAGGACGACCAAGAGGTAAGAGCGATAATCGAGGCAGAGTTCCAGGAAATGTTCCAGGCTGATCGGGACGAGATACGCCGCCATGCGAGGGAGCGACTGCAACAGGTCCAACGGGAGAACCAGAGGCAGTATGACAGGCGACGGAAAAAGGCAAGAGTTTACCGCGAAGGCGATCTCGTGTCCATACAGCGAACGCAACTCGGACCCGGATTAAAGCTGGCCGGAAAATTCATGGGTCCATACGAAGTAACACGAGCGCTCCGCAATGACCGATACTTGGTGGTCAAGGTCGGCGAACACGAGGGACCGAACCAGACATCAACGTCAGCGGACCACATGAAGCCGTGGGTAGAGGAGAGCGACCAAAGTGAAGAGGAAAACGAGGAAGAAGCAGAAGAAGGGGTTAAAGTCGGCATCTGAGGGCATATGCCTTTTTAGGATGGCCGAGTGTAGGAGTACAGCGTCAACCGTCGCGGCGCGAATATACTGGAAAGATCGCGAATGCATAACAATAACAACACCGCGCGGGTAAACAGCTGATCGGGCGAAGCCGTTACCGGCGAGCGCGTCGACCCCAGTGTATGTGTGCATGTATGAGTGAGCGTGTGAACGTCGACGAAGCGAGCGTTAGAAAACCGTCACGAGCCTAACGACTAGCGAAAACTCGCGAAGGTTTTGAACGCAAAAATCGAGAACGTTCGGACGCCGCGCAAATATAAGGACGCGACCGCGGCGCGACGGACATAGAACGAATCACGAGTACGAGTACGATCACGGCGACAACGATTACCATTACGATTACGATAACGATTACGACTTACGGACTACGAGTTACGGATTACGATTTACGGGTTTCGGATTTACGGTTTCTTGTGCGTGCTTTGTATTCGTGTATGTACTTTGTATCTTTTCTGTGTATGTTCTCTTATGCACTCTGAATAAAGGGTTAGTCTTGAAAATTCTAAACCTACAATAATAGCAACAATGTTGATAGTATCGATAAAATGGAAAAGATTGAAAAAATTTGAAAAATTTGAAAAATTCAAAAAATTGAGAAAACTGATAATATTGATAATATTGATAATATTCACAATGTTGATAATATCGATAAAATTGAAAAAATGTAAAAAATTTGAAAATTTGGAATAATTTGAAAAATTCAAAAAATTGAAAAAGTCGAAAAAACTGATAATATTGATAAAATTCACAATGTTGATAATTGCAACAATGTTGATAGTATCGATAAAATGGAAAAGCTTGAAAAAATTTGAAAAATTTGAAGAATTCAAAAAATTGAAAAAACTGATAATATTGATAATATTGATAATATTCACAATGTTGCTAATTGCAACAATGTTGATAATATCGATAAAATTGAAAAAATGGAAAAAATTTGAAAAATTTGAAAAATTGAAAAAATTGAAAAAATCGAAAATACTGTTAATATTGATAATATTTTCAATGTTGATAAATGCAACAATGTTGATAATATCGATAAAATTGAAGAAATGGAAAAAATTTGAAAGGGCCTAGCAGGATAAGCATGGGTCAGCGGCCCCCACCACCAATACTGGTATTTATACATTTTAAATATTTCTTTATATCCAGAAAGCAATCACAAAAAGTTTCAAGTGCCTACCCCCTCGTAAAAGGGAGATATGGGGGTTACAACCCCCAGAGTTAACGCCTCTTTTCTCGGAAACGGCTTACGATATCTGCACACATTCAAAGGGAAATGAAAGATATTTATTAACTTTATTACATACATTTTTTTCAGAATTTTAATTTAATTACAAGGGGTGGAAAAAAATTATTTTAACTTTTGGGGGTGGTGTTTGGGAACAACCCCTTGAGTGACAATCACCAAAAAAATTAGAAATGATCCATTGTTATCGAATTATTATGTATAAAATCCTCAAGATTGTCGGAGGGGTGGAACATGGTTAAATAAATTAAAGAATATAATGATAGCGCGATTATTTCGAGGTCATTCCGCGCCAAATCGATCACTTTTGGAAGTCACCATCTGCGATTTTGTTCTAATCAAAGTATGTTGTAGTCCATGTGAAATTAGGGGGGATTTAAGTCATCATTTTGCCGGTTTCGAATTTGTTAAGGAATAACAAGCCTTCAAAGTTTGCAATTTTTGCCCATTTTTGCGAAAATCGGCTTCACTTACGAATTTTTTTCTCAGAACCTACTTAACCGATTTAGCTAAATTTTTTTTTTGTTTTATTCATGGAGGATTGAGCTGTTTTAAAATATTTTTTTGAACTTTGTCCATTTGTTATAAAATGTCGGAATATTTAAACAAATTCTTTTTTTGCGTTTTTCTCAATGAGGGGCGTAAAGGGTTAAAATTTGAAAAAAATATGGTCATTTGCTTTGAAGCTTCCCCTTTAAAATGAGCCCTTCAAAACGATAGAGCCTCGAAAATTGACGTCAGTACAAGCTGGAAAAGACGCGGGGTACCTCCGTCTTAGGTAGGCGAGTGGGACTAGTGGTATAAAACAACCGATCATAATAGGTGAGCGCGCGACTTGCCCACCTAAAACGGAGGTACCCCGCGTCTTCTCCAGCTTGTAGTGACATCAGTTTTCGAGACTCCATCGTTCTGAAGGGCTCGTTTTAAAGGGGAAGCTTCAAGGAATATGACCATATTTTTTTCAAATTTTAACCCTTCACGCCCTAAAATCGCGCTATCATTATATTCTTTAATTTATTTAACCATGTTCCACCCCTCCGACGATCTTGAGGATTTTATACATAATAATTCGATAACAATGGATCATTTCTAATTTTTTTGGTGATTGTCACTCAAGGGGTTGTTCCCAAAAACCACCCCCAAAAGTTAAAATAATTTTTTTCCACCCCTTGTAATTAAATTAAAATTCTGAAAAAAATATATGTAATAAAGTTAATAAATATCTTTCGTTTCCCTTTGAATGTGTGCAGATATCGTAAGCCGTTTCCGAGAAAAGAGGCGTTAACTCTGGGGGTTATAACCCCCATATCTCCCTTATACGAGGGGGTAGGCACTTGAAACTTTTTGTAATTGCTTTCTGGATATAAAGAAATATTTAAAATGTATAAATAGCAGTATTGGTGGTGGGGGCCGCTGACCCATGCTTATCCTGCTAGACCCTTTGGAAAATTTTGAAAAATTCAAAAAATTGAAAAAACCGAAAAAAACTGATAATATTGATAATATTCACAATGTTGCTAATTGCAACAATGTTGATAATATCGATAAAATTGGAAAAATGGAAAAAATTTGAAAAATTTAAAAAACTCAAAAAATTGAAAAAACCGAAGAAACTGATAATATTGATAATATTCACAATGTTGATAATTGCAACAATGTTGATAATATCGATAAAATTGAAAAAATGGAAAAAATTTGAAAAATTTGAAAAATTCAAAAAATTGAAAAAACCGACAAAACTGATAATATTGATAATATACACAATGTTCATAATTGCAACAATGTTGATAATATCGATAAAATTTAAAAAATGGAAAAAATTTGAAAAATTTGGAAAAATTTGAAAAATTCTAAAAATTGAAAAAATCGATAAAACTGATAATATTGATAATATTGATAATATTCACAATGTTGATAATTGCAACAATGTTGATAATATCGATAAAATTGAAAAAATGGAAAAAATTTGAAAAATTTGAAAAATTCAAAAAATTGAAAAAACTGATAATATTGATAATATTGATAATATTCACAATGTTGCTAATTGCAACAATGTTGATAATATCGATAAAATTGAAAAAATGGAAAAAATTTTAAAAAACTTGGAAAAATTTGAAAAATTCAAAAAATTGAAAAAATCGAAAAAACTGATAATATTGATAATATTCACAATGTTGATAATTGCAACAATGTTGATAATATCGATAAAATTGAAAAAATGGAAAAAATTTGAAAAATTTGAAAAATTCAAAAAATTGAAAAAACTGATAATATTGATAATATTGATAATATTCACAATGTTGATAATATCGATAAAATTGAAAAAATGGAAAAAATTTGAAAATTTGGAATAATTTGAAAAATTCAAAAAATTGAAAAAATCGAAAAAACTGATAATATTGATAATATTCACAATGTTGATAATTGCAACAATGTTGATAATATCGATAAAATTGAAAAAATGGAAAAAATTTGAAAAATTTGAAAAATTCAAAAAATTGAAAAAACCGAGAAAACTGATAATATTGATAATGTTGATAATATTCACAATGTTGATAATAGCAACAATGTTGACAATATTGATAAAATTGAAAAAATGGAAAAAATTTGAAAAATTCCAAAAATAGAAAAAACCGAAAAACTGATAATATTGATAATATTCACAATGTTGATAATTGCAACAATGTTGATAATACGATAAAATGGAAAAAATGGAAAAAATTTGAAAAATTTGAAAAACTCAAAAAATTGAAAAAACCGAAAAGACTGATAACATTGATAATATTCACAATGTTGATAATTGCAACAATGTTGATAATATCGATAAAATTGAAAAAATGGAAAAAATTTGAAAAATCTAAAAATTGAAAAAATCGATAAAACTGATAATATTGATAATATTGATAATATTCACAATGTTGATAATAGCAACAATGTTGATAGTATCGATAAAATGGAAAAGATTGAAAAAATTTGAAAAATTTGAAAAATTCAAAAAATTGAAAAAACTGATAATATTGATAATATTGATAATATTCCCAATGTTGATAATAGCAACAATGTTGATAATATCGATAAAATTGAAAAAATGGAAAAAATTTGAAAAATTTGAAAAATTCAAAAAATTCAAAAAACCGAAAAAACTGATAATATTGATAATATTCGCAATGTTGATAATTGCAACAATGTTGATAATATCGATAAAATTGAAAAAATGGAAAAAATTTGAAAAATTTGGAAATATTTGAAAAATTCAAAAAATTGAAAAAATCGAAAATACTGTTAATATTGATAATATTTTCAATGTTGATAATTGCAACAATGTTGATAATATCGATAAAATTGAAAAAATGGAAAAAATTTGAAAAATTCAGATAATGGAAAAAATCGATAAAACTGATAATATTGATAATATTCACAATGTTGATAATAGCAACAATGTTGATAATATCGATAAAATGGAAAAAATGGAAAAAATTTGAAAAATTCAAAAAATTGAAAAAACCGAAAAAACTGATAATATTGATAATATTCACAATGTTGATAATAGCAACAATGTTGATAATATCGATAAAATTGAAAAAATTGAAAAAATTTGAAAAATTCCAAAAATTGAAAAAACCGAAAAAACTGATAATATTGATAATATTCACAATGTTGATAATTGCAACAATGTTGATAATATCGATAAAATTGAAAAAATGGAAAAAATTTGAAAAATTTGAAAAATTCAAAAAATTGAAAAAACCGAAGAAACTGATAATATTGATAATATTCACAATGTTGATAATTGCAACAATGTTGATAATATCGATAAAATTGAAAAAATGGAAAAAATTTGAAAAATTTGAAAAATTCAAAAAATTGAAAAAACCGAAAACACTGATAATATTGATAATATTCACAATGTTGATAATTGCAACAATGTTGATAATATCGATAAAATTGAAAAAATGGAAAAAATTTGAAAAATTTGGAAAAATTTGAAAAATTCAAAAAATTGAAAAAATCGAAAAAACTGATAATATTGATAATATTCACAATGTTGATAATTGCAACAATGTTGATAGTATCGATAAAATGGAAAAGCTTGAAAAAATTTGAAAAATTTGTAAAATTCAAAAAATTGAAAAAACTGATAATATTGATAATATTGATAATATTCACAATGTTGATAATTGCAACAATGTTGATAATATCGATAAAATTGAAAAAATGGAAAAAATTTGAAAAATTTGAAAAATTCAAAAAATTGAAAAAACCGAAAAAACTGATAATATTGATAATATTCACAATGTTGATAATTGCAACAATGTTGATAATATCGATAAAATTGAAAAAATGGAAAAAATTTGAAAAATTTGGAAAAATTTGAAAAATTCAAAAAATTGAAAAAACTGATAATATTGATAATATTCACAATGTTGATAATTGCAACAATGTTGATAATACGATAAAATGGAAAAAATGGAAAAAATTTGAAAAATTTGAAAAACTCAAAAAATTGAAAAAACCGAAAAGACTGATAACATTGATAATATTCACAATGTTGATAATTGCAACAATGTTGATAATATCGATAAAATTGAAAAAATGGAAAAAATTTGAAAAATTCTAAAAATTGAAAAAATCGATAAAACTGATAATATTGATAATATTGATAATATTCACAATGTTGATAATAGCAACAATGTTGATAGTATCGATAAAATGGAAAAGATTGAAAAAATTTGAAAAATTTGAAAAATTCAAAAAATTGAAAAAACTGATAATATTGATAATATTCACAATGTTGCTAATTGCAACAATGTTGATAATATCGATAAAATTGAACAAATGGAAAAAATTTGAAAAATTTGAAAAATTCAAAAAATTGAAAAAACTGATAATATTGATAATATTGATAAAATTCACAATGTTGATAATTGCAACAATGTTGATAATATCGATAAAATTGAAAAAATGGAAAAAATTTGATAAATTCAAAAAATTGAAAAAATCGAAAAAACTGATAATATTGATAATATTCACAATGTTGATAATTGCAACAATGTTGATAATATCGATAAAATTGAAAAAATGGAAAAAATTTGAAAAATTTGAAAAATTCAAAAAATTGAAAAAACCAAAAAAACTGATAATATTGATAATATTCACAATGTTGATAATTGCAACAATGTTGATAATATCGATAAAATTGAAAAAATGGAAAAAAACTGAAAAATTTGGAAAAATTTGAAAAATTCAAAAAATTGAAAAAATCGATAAAACTGATAATATTGATAATATTGATAATATTCACAATGTTGATAATAGCAACAATGTTGATAATATCGATAAAATTGAAAAAATGGAAAAAATTTGAAAAATTTGGAAAAATTTGAAAAATTCAAAAAATTGAAAAAATCGATAAAACTGATAATATTGATAATATTGATAATATTCACAATGTTGATAATTGCAACAATGTTGATAATATCGATAAAATTGAAAAAATGGAAATAATTTGAAAAATTGAAAAAACTGATAATATTGATAATATTGATAATATTCACAATATTGCTAATTGCAACAATGTTGATAATATCGATAAAATTGAAAAAATGGAAAAAATTTAAAAAATTTGGAAAAATTTGAAAAATTCTAAAAATTTAAAAAATCGATAAAACTGATAATATTGATAATATTGATAATATTCACAATGTTGATAATTGCAACAATGTTGATAATATCGATAAAATTGAAAAAATGGAAATAATTTGAAAAATTGAAAAACTGATAATATTGATGATATTGATAATATTCACAATGTTGCTAATTGCAACAATGTTGATAATATCGATAAAATTGAAAAAATGGAAAAAATTTGAAAAACTTGGAAAAATTTGAAAAATTCAAAAAATTGAAAAAATCAAAGAAACTGATAATATTGATAATATTCACAATGTTGATAATTGCAACAATGTTGATAATATCGATAAAATTAAAAAAATGGAAAAAAATTGAAAAATTTGGAAAAATTTGAAAAATTCAAAAAATTGAAAAAATCGAAAATACTGTTAATATTGATAATATTTTCCATGTTGATAATTGCAACAATGTTGATAATATCGATAAAATTGAAAAATTGGAAAAAATTTGAAAAATTTGAAAAAATTTGAAAAATTTGAAAAATTCAAAAAATTGAAAAAACCAAAAAAACTGATAATATTGATAATATTCACAATGTTGATAATTGCAACAATGTTGATAATGTCGATAAAATTGAAAAAATGGAAAAAAATGAAAAATTTGGAAAAATTTGAAAAATTGAAAAAATTGAAAAAATCGAAAATACTGTTAATATTGATAATATTCACAATGTTGATAATTGCAACAATGTTGATAATATCGATAAAATTGAAAAAATGGAAAAAATTTGAAAAATTTGAAAAATTCAAAAAATTGAAAAAACTGATAATATTGATAATATTCACAATGTTGCTAATTGCAACAATGTTGATAATATCGATAAAATTGAAAAAATGGAAAAAATTTGAAAAACCTGGAAAAATTTGAAAAATTCAAAAAATTGAAAAAATCGAAAAAACTGATAATATTGATAATTTTCACAATGTTGATAATTGCAACAATGTTTATAATATCGATAAAATTGAAAAAATGGAAAAAATTTGAAAAATTTGAAAAATTCAAAAAATTGAAAAAACCGAAAAAACTGATAATATTGATAATATTCACAATGTTGATAATTGCAACAATGTTGATAATATCGATAAAATTGAAAAAATGGAAAAAATTTGAAAAATTTGAAAAATTCAAAAAATTGAAGAAACTGATAATATTGATAATATTGATAAAATTCACAATGTTGATAATTGCAACAATGTTGATAATATCGATAAAATTGAAAAAATGGAAAAAATTTGAAAAACTTGGAAAAATTTGATAAATTCAAAAAATTGAAAAAATCGAAAAAACTGATAATATTGATAATATTCACAATGTTGATAATTGCAACAATGTTGATAATATCGATAAAATTGAAAAAATGGAAAAAATTTGAAAAATTTGAAAAATTCAAAAAATTGAAAAAACCAAAAAAACTGATAATATTGATAATATTCACAATGTTGATAATTGCAACAATGTTGATAATATCGATAAAATTGAAAAAATGGAAAAAATTTGAAAAACTTGGGAAAATTTGAAAAATTCAAAAAATTGAAAAAATCGAAAAAACTGATAATATTGATAATATTCACAATGTTGATAATTGCAACAATGTTGATAATATCGATAAAATTGAAAAAATGGAAAAAATTTGAAAAATTTGAAAAATTCAAAAAATTAAAAAAACCGAAAAAACTGATAATATTGATAATATTCACAATGTTGATAATTGCAACAATGTTGATAATATCGATAAAATTGAAAAAATGGAAAAAATTTGAAGAATTCAAAAAATTGAAAAAACCGAAAAAACTGATAATATTGATAATATACACAATGTTCATAATTGCAACAATGTTGATAATATCGATAAAATTTAAAAAATGGAAAAAATTTGAAAAATTTGGAAAAATTTGAAAAATTCTAAAAATTGAAAAAATCGATAAAACTGATAATATTGATAATATTGATAATATTCACAATGTTGATAATTGCAACAATGTTGATAATATCGATAAAATTGAAAAAATGGAAAAAATTTGAAAAATTTGAAAAATTCAAAAAATTGAAAAAACTGATAATATTGATAATATTGATAATATTCACAATGTTGCTAATTGCAACAATGTTGATAATATCGATAAAATTGAAAAAATGGAAAAAATTTGAAAAATTTGAAAAATTCAAAAAATTGAAAAAACCAAAAAAACTGATAATATTGATAATATTCACAATGTTGATAATTGCAACAATGTTGATAATATCGATAAAATTGAAAAAATGGAAAAAATTTGAAAAACTTGGGAAAATTTGAAAAATTCAAAAAATTGAAAAAATCGAAAAAACTGATAATATTGATAATATTCACAATGTTGATAATATCGATAAAATTGAAAAAATGGAAAAAATTTGAAAAATTTGAAAAATTCAAAAAATTAAAAAAACCGAAAAAACTGATAATATTGATAATATTCACAATGTTGATAATTGCAACAATGTTGATAATATCGATAAAATTGAAAAAATGGAAAAAATTTGAAAAATTCAAAAAATTGAAAAAACCGAAAAAACTGATAATATTGATAATATACACAATGTTCATAATTGCAACAATGTTGATAATATCGATAAAATTTAAAAAATGGAAAAAATTTGAAAAATTTGGAAAAATTTGAAAAATTCTAAAAATTGAAAAAATCGATAAAACTGATAATATTGATAATATTGATAATATTCACAATGTTGATAATTGCAACAATGTTGATAATATCGATAAAATTGAAAAAATGGAAAAAATTTGAAAAATTTGAAAAATTCAAAAAATTGAAAAAACTGATAATATTGATAATATTGATAATATTCACAATGTTGCTAATTGCAACAATGTTGATAATATCGATAAAATTGAAAAAATGGAAAAAATTTTAAAAAACTTGGAAAAATTTGAAAAATTCAAAAAATTGAAAAAATCGAAAAAACTGATAATATTGATAATATTCACAATGTTGATAATTGCAACAATGTTGATAATATCGATAAAATTGAAAAAATGGAAAAAATTTGAAAAATTTGAAAAATTCAAAAAATTGAAAAAACTGATAATATTGATAATATTCACAATGTTGCTAATTGCAACAATGTTGATAATATCGATAAAATTGAAAAAATGGAAAAAATTTGAAAAACTTGGAAAAATTTGATAAATTCAAAAAATTGAAAAAATCGAAAAAACTGATAATATTGATAATATTCACAATGTTGATAATTGCAACAATGTTGATAATATCGATAAAATTGAAAAATTGGAAAAAATTTGAAAAATTTGAAAAATTCAAAACATTGAAAAAACCAAAAAAACTGATAATATTGATAATATTCACAATGTTGATAATTGCAACAATGTTGATAATGTCGATAAAATTGAAAAAATGGAAAAAAATGAAAAATTTGGAAAAATTTGAAAAATTGAAAAAATTGAAAAAATCGAAAATACTGTTAATATTGATAATATTCACAATGTTGATAATTGCAACAATGTTGATAATATCGATAAAATTGAAAAAATGGAAAAAATTTGAAAAATTTGAAAAATTCAAAAAATTGAAAAAACTGATAATATTGATAATATTCACAATGTTGATAATAGCAACAATGTTGATAATATCGATAAAATGGAAAAAATGGAAAAAATTTGAAAAATTTGAAAAATTTGAAAAATTCAAAAAATTGAAAAAACCGAAAAAACTGATAATATTGATAATATTCACAATGTTGATAATAGCAACAATGTTGATAATATCGATAAAATTGAAAAAATTGAAAAAATTTGAAAAATTCCAAAAATTGAAAAAACCGAAAAAACTGATAATATTGATAATATTCACAATGTTGATAATTGCAACAATGTTGATAATATCGATAAAATTGAAAAAATGGAAAAAATTTGAAAAATTTGAAAAATTCAAAAAATTGAAAAAACCGAAGAAACTGATAATATTGATAATATTCACAATGTTGATAATTGCAACAATGTTGATAATATCGATAAAATTGAAAAAATGGAAAAAATTTGAAAAATTTGAAAAATTCAAAAAATTGAAAAAACCGAAAACACTGATAATATTGATAATATTCACAATGTTGATAATTGCAACAATGTTGATAATATCGATAAAATTGAAAAAATGGAAAAAATTTGAAAAATTTGGAAAAATTTGAAAAATTCAAAAAATTGAAAAAATCGAAAAAACTGATAATATTGATAATATTCACAATGTTGATAATTGCAACAATGTTGATAGTATCGATAAAATGGAAAAGCTTGAAAAAATTTGAAAAATTTGTAAAATTCAAAAAATTGAAAAAACTGATAATATTGATAATATTGATAATATTCACAATGTTGATAATTGCAACAATGTTGATAATATCGATAAAATTGAAAAAATGGAAAAAATTTGAAAAATTTGAAAAATTCAAAAAATTGAAAAAACCGAAAAAACTGATAATATTGATAATATTCACAATGTTGATAATTGCAACAATGTTGATAATATCGATAAAATTGAAAAAATGGAAAAAATTTGAAAAATTTGGAAAAATTTGAAAAATTCAAAAAATTGAAAAAACTGATAATATTGATAATATTCACAATGTTGATAATTGCAACAATGTTGATAATACGATAAAATGGAAAAAATGGAAAAAATTTGAAAAATTTGAAAAACTCAAAAAATTGAAAAAACCGAAAAGACTGATAACATTGATAATATTCACAATGTTGATAATTGCAACAATGTTGATAATATCGATAAAATTGAAAAAATGGAAAAAATTTGAAAAATTCTAAAAATTGAAAAAATCGATAAAACTGATAATATTGATAATATTGATAATATTCACAATGTTGATAATAGCAACAATGTTGATAGTATCGATAAAATGGAAAAGATTGAAAAAATTTGAAAAATTTGAAAAATTCAAAAAATTGAAAAAACTGATAATATTGATAATATTCACAATGTTGCTAATTGCAACAATGTTGATAATATCGATAAAATTGAACAAATGGAAAAAATTTGAAAAATTTGAAAAATTCAAAAAATTGAAAAAACTGATAATATTGATAATATTGATAAAATTCACAATGTTGATAATTGCAACAATGTTGATAATATCGATAAAATTGAAAAAATGGAAAAAATTTGAAAAACTTGGAAAAATTTGATAAATTCAAAAAATTGAAAAAATCGAAAAAACTGATAATATTGATAATATTCACAATGTTGATAATTGCAACAATGTTGATAATATCGATAAAATTGAAAAAATGGAAAAAATTTGAAAAATTTGAAAAATTCAAAAAATTGAAAAAACCAAAAAAACTGATAATATTGATAATATTCACAATGTTGATAATTGCAACAATGTTGATAATATCGATAAAATTGAAAAAATGGAAAAAAACTGAAAAATTTGGAAAAATTTGAAAAATTCAAAAAATTGAAAAAATCGATAAAACTGATAATATTGATAATATTGATAATATTCACAATGTTGATAATAGCAACAATGTTGATAATATCGATAAAATTGAAAAAATGGAAAAAATTTGAAAAATTTGGAAAAATTTGAAAAATTCAAAAAATTGAAAAAACTGATAATATTGATAATATTCACAATGTTGCTAATTGCAACAATGTTGATAATATCGATAAAATTGAAAAAATGGAAAAAATTTGAAAAATTTGAAAAATTAAAAAAATTAAAAAAACCGAAAAAACTGATAATATTGATAATATTCACAATGTTGATAATTGCAACAATGTTGATAATATCGATAAAATTGAAAAAATGGAAAAAATTTGAAAAATTCAAAAAATTGAAAAAACCGAAAAAAACTGATAATATTGATAATATACACAATGTTCATAATTGCAACAATGTTGATAATATCG
>CAMAOD020000186.1:0-14854 GCA_945859595.2 Megachile willughbiella | reverse complement strand
AAAATAAGAGTTATTACATAATAATAATACTGATAAGGATAAAAATAATAGTTATTACGGTAATAATAATACTAATAAGGATTAAAATAAGAGTTATTACAATAATAATAATAGTAATAAGGATAAAAATAAGAGTTACTACATAATAAAAATAGGAATAAGGCTGAAAATAATAGTTATAATGGTAATAATAATAGAAATAAGGATAAAAATAAGAGTTATTACGATAATAATAATAGTAATAATGATAAAAATAAGAGTTATTACGATAATAAAAATAGGAATAAGGATAAAAATAAGAGTTATTTATATAATAATGATACTGATAAGGCTGAAAATAATAGTTATTACGATAATAATAATACTAATAAGGATAAAAATAAGAGTTATTACATAATAAAAATAGGAATATGGCTGAAAGTAACAGTTATAATGATAATAATAATAGAAATAAGGATAAAAATAAGAGTTATTACGATAATAATAATAGTAATAAGGATAAAAATAAGAGTTATTACGATAATATGAATAGAATGAAGGCTAAAAATAAGAGTTATTACATAATAAAAATAGGAATATGGCTGAAAGTAACAGTTATAATGATAATAATAATAGAAATAAGGATAAAAATAAGAGTTATTACGATAATAATGATAGTAATAAGGATAAAAATAAGAGTTAATATGATGATAAAATAGAAATAAGGATAAAAATAATAGTTATTGCGGTAATAATAATACTAATAAGGATTAAAATAAGAGTTATTACGATAATAATAATAGTAATAAGGATAAAAATAAGAGTTATTACATAATAAAAATAGGAATAAGGCTGAAAATAATAGTTATAATGGTAATAATAATAGAAATAAGGACAAAAATAAGAGTTATTACGATAATAATAATAGTAATAAGGATAAAAATAAGAGTTACTACATAAAAAATAGGAATATGGCTGAAAATAATGGTTATAATGATAATAATAATAGAAATAAGGATAAAAATAATAGTTAGTACGATAATAATGATAGTAATAAGGATAAAAATAAGAGTTATTACAATAATAAAAATAGGAATAAGGATAAAAAGAAGAGTTATTTATAGAATAATAATACTGATAAGGCTGAAAATAATAGTTATTACGATAATAATAATACTAATAAGGATAAGAATAAGAGTTATTACGATAATAATAATAGTAATTAGGATAAAAATAAGAGTTATTACATAATAAAAATAGGAATAATGCTGAAAATAATAGTTATAATGGTAATAATAATAGAAATAAGGATAAAAATAAGAGTTATTACGATAATAATAATAGTAATAAGGATAAAAATAAGAGTTACTACATAAAAAATAGGAATATGACTGAAAATAATGGTTATAATGATAATAATAATAGAAATAAGGATAAAAATAATAGTTATTACGATAATAATAATACTAATAAGGATAAAAATAAGAGTTATTACATAATAAAAATAGGAATATGGCTGAAAGTAACAGTTATAATGATAATAATAATAGAAATAAGGATAAAAATAAGAGTTATTACGATAATAATAATAGTAATAAGGATAAAAATAAGAGTTATTACGATAATATGAATAGAATGAAGGCTAAAAATAAGAGTTATTACATAATAAAAATAGGAATATGGCTGAAAGTAACAGTTATAATGATAATAATAATAGAAATAAGGATAAAAATAAGAGTTATTACGATAATAATGATAGTAATAAGGATAAAAATAAGAGTTAATATGATGATAAAATAGAAATAAGGATAAAAATAATAGTTATTGCGGTAATAATAATACTAATAAGGATTAAAATAAGAGTTATTACGATAATAATAATAGTAATAAGGATAAAAATAAGAGTTATTACATAATAAAAATAGGAATAAGGCTGAAAATAATAGTTATAATGGTAATAATAATAGAAATAAGGACAAAAATAAGAGTTATTACGATAATAATAATAGTAATAAGGATAAAAATAAGAGTTACTACATAAAAAATAGGAATATGGCTGAAAATAATGGTTATAATGATAATAATAATAGAAATAAGGATAAAAATAATAGTTAGTACGATAATAATGATAGTAATAAGGATAAAAATAAGAGTTATTACAATAATAAAAATAGGAATAAGGATAAAAAGAAGAGTTATTTATATAATAATAATACTGATAAGGCTGAAAATAATAGTTACTACGATAATAATAATACTAATAAGGATAAGAATAAGAGTTATTACGATAATAATAATAGTAATTAGGATAAAAATAAGAGTTATTACATAATAAAAATAGGAATAATGCTGAAAATAATAGTTATAATGGTAATAATAATAGAAATAAGGATAAAAATAAGAGTTATTACGATAATAATAATAGTAATAAGGATAAAAATAAGAGTTACTACATAAAAAATAGGAATATGACTGAAAATAATGGTTATAATGATAATAATAATAGAAATAAGGATAAAAATAATAGTTATTACGATAATAATAATACTAATAAGGATAAAAATAAGAGTTATTACATAATAAAAATAGGAATATGGCTGAAAGTAACAGTTATAATGATAATAATAATAGAAATAAGGATAAAAATAAGAGTTATTACGATAATAATAATAGTAATAAGGATAAAAATAAGAGTTATTACGATAATATGAATAGAATGAAGGCTAAAAATAAGAGTTATTACATAATAAAAATAGGAATATGGCTGAAAGTAACAGTTATAATGATAATAATAATAGAAATAAGGATAAAAATAATAGTTAGTACGATAATAATAATAGTAATAGGGATAAAAATAAGAGTTATTACAATAATAAAAATAGGAATAAGGATAAAAATAAGAGTTATTTATATAATAATAATACTGATAAGGCTGAAAATAATAGTTATTACGATAATAATAATACTAATAAGGATAAGAATAAGAGTTATTACGATAACAATAATAGTAATTAGGATAAAAATAAGAGTTATTACATAATAAAAATAGGAATAATGCTGAAAATAATAGTTATAATGGTAATAATAATAGAAATAAGGATAAAAATAAGAGTTATTACGATAATAATAATAGTAATAAGGATAAAAATAAGAGTTACTACATAAAAAATAGGAATATGACTGAAAATAATGGTTATAATGATAATAATAATAGAAATAAGGATAAAAATAATAGTTAGTACGATAATAATAATAGTAATAAGGATAAAAATAAGAGTTATTACAATAATAAAAATAGGAATAAGGATAAAAATAAGAGTTATTTATATAATAATAATACTGATAAGGCTGAAAATAATAGTTATTACGATAATAATAATACTAATAAGGATAAGAATAAGAGTTATTACGATAATAATAATAGTAATAAGGATAAAAATAAGAGTTATTACATAATAAAAATAGGAATAAGGCTGAAAATAATAGTTATAATGGTAATAATAATAGAAATAAGGATAAAAATAAGAGTTATTACGATAATAATAATAGTAATAAGGATAAAAATAAGAGTTACTACATAAAAAATAGGAATATGACTGAAAATAATGGTTATAATGATAATAATAATAGAAATAAGGATAAAAATAATAGTTAGTACGATAATAATAATAGTAATAAGGATAAAAATAAGAGTTATTACATTAATAAAAATAGGAATAAGGATAAAAATAAGAGTTATTTATACAATAATAATACTGATAAGGCTGAAAATAATAGTTATTACGATAATAATAATACTAATAAGGATAAGAATAAGAGTTATTACGATAATAATAATAGTAATAAGGATAAAAATAAGAGTTATTACATAATAAAAATAGGAATAAGGCTGAAAATAATAGTTATAATGGTAATAATAATAGAAATAAGGATAAAAATAAGAGTTATTACGATAATAATAATAGTAATAAGGATAAAAGTAAGAGTTAATACATAATAAAAATAGGAATAAGGCTGAAAATAAGAGTTATTTATATAATACTAATACTGATAAGGCTGAAAATAATAGTTATTACGATAATAATAATACTAATAAGGATAAAAATAAGAGTTATTACATAATAAAAATAGGAATAAGGCTGAAAATAATAGTTATAATGGTAATAATAATAGAAATAAGGATAAAAATAAGAGTTATTACGATAATATTAATAGTAATAAGGATAAAAATAAGAGTTATCACGATAATAATAATACTAATAAGGATAAAAATAAGAGTTATTACGATAATAATAATAGTAATAAGGATAAAAATAAGAGTTATTACGATAATAAAAATAGGAATAAGGATAAAAATAAGAGTTATTACATAATAAAAATAGGAATAAGGCTGAAAATAATAGTTATAATGGTAATAATAATAGAAATAAGGACAAAAATAAGAGTTATTACGATAATAATAATAGTAATAAGGATAAAAATAAGAGTTACTACATAAAAAATAGGAATATGGCTGAAAATAATGGTTATAATGATAATAATAATAGAAATAAGGATAAAAATAATAGTTAGTACGATAATAATGATAGTAATAAGGATAAAAATAAGAGTTATTACAATAATAAAAATAGGAATAAGGATAAAAAGAAGAGTTATTTATATAATAATAATACTGATAAGGCTGAAAATAATAGTTATTACGATAATAATAATACTAATAAGGATAAGAATAAGAGTTATTACGATAATAATAATAGTAATTAGGATAAAAATAAGAGTTATTACATAATAAAAATAGGAATAATGCTGAAAATAATAGTTATAATGGTAATAATAATAGAAATAAGGATAAAAATAAGAGTTATTACGATAATAATAATAGTAATAAGGATAAAAATAAGAGTTACTACATAAAAAATAGGAATATGACTGAAAATAATGGTTATAATGATAATAATAATAGAAATAAGGATAAAAATAATAGTTAGTACGATAATAATAATAGTAATAAGGATAAAAATAAGAGTTATTACAATAATAAAAATAGGAATAAGGATAAAAATAAGAGTTATTTATATAATAATAATACTGATAAGGCTGAAAATAATAGTTATTACGATAATAATAATACTAATAAGGATAAGAATAAGAGTTATTACGATAATAATAATAGTAATAAGGATAAAAATAAGAGTTATTACATAATAAAAATAGGAATAGGGCTGAAAATAATAGTTATAATGGTAATAATAATAGAAATAAGGATAAAAATAAGAGTTATTACGATAATAATAATAGTAATAAGGATAAAAATAAGAGTTACTACATAAAAAATAGGAATATGACTGAAAATAATGGTTATAATGATAATAATAATAGAAATAAGGATAAAAATAATAGTTAGTACGATAATAATAATAGTAATAAGGATAAAAAATAAGAGTTATTACAATAATAAAAATAGGAATAAGGATAAAAATAAGAGTTATTTATACAATAATAATACTGATAAGGCTGAAAATAATAGTTATTACGATAATAATAATACTAATAAGGATAAGAATAAGAGTTATTACGATAATAATAATAGTAATAAGGATAAAAATAAGAGTTATTACATAATAAAAATAGGAATAAGGCTGAAAATAATAGTTATAATGGTAATAATAATAGAAATAAGGATAAAAATAATAGTTAGTACGATAATAATAATAGTAATAAGGATAAAAATAAGAGTTATTACGATAATATAAATAGGAATAAGGATAAAAATAAGAGTTATTTATATAATAATAATACTGATAAGGCTGAAAATAATAGTTATTACGATAATAATAATACTAATAAGGATAAGAATAAGAGTTATTTCGATAATAATAATAGTAATAAGGGTAAAAATAAGAGTTATTACATAATAAAAATAGGAATAAGGCTGAAAATAATAGTTATAATGGTAATAATAATAGAAATAAGGACAAAAATAAGAGTTATTACGATAATAATAATAGTAATAAGGATAAAAATAAGAGTTACTACATAAAAAATAGGAATATGGCTGAAAATAATGGTTATAATGATAATAATAATAGAAATAAGGATAAAAATAATAGTTAGTACGATAATAATAATAGTAATAAGGATAAAAATAAGAGTTATTACAATAATAAAAATAGGAATAAGGATAAAAAGAAGAGTTATTTATATAATAATAATACTGATAAGGCTGAAAATAATAGTTATTACGATAATAATAATACTAATAAGGATAAGAATAAGAGTTATTACGATAATAATAACAGTAATTAGGATAAAAATAAGAGTTATTACATAATAAAAATAGGAATAATGCTGAAAATAATAGTTATAATGGTAATAATAATAGAAATAAGGATAAAAATAAGAGTTATTACGATAATAATAATAGTAATAAGGATAAAAACAAGAGTTACTACATAAAAAATAGGAATATGACTGAAAATAATGGTTATAATGATAATAATAATAGAAATAAGGATAAAAATAATAGTTAGTACGATAATAATAATAGTAATAAGGATAAAAATAAGAGTTATTACAATAATAAAAATAGGAATAAGGATAAAAATAAGAGTTATTTATGTAATAATAATACTGATAAGGCTGAAAATAATAGTTATTACGATAATAATAATACTAATAAGGATAAGAATAAGAGTTATTACGATAATAATAATAGTAATAAGGATAAAAATAAGAGTTATTACATAATAAAAATAGGAATAAGGCTGAAAATAATAGTTATAATGGTAATAATAATAGAAATAAGGATAAAAATAAGAGTTATTACGATAATAATAATAGTAATAAGGATAAAAATAAGAGTTACTACATAAAAAATAGGAATATGACTGAAAATAATGGTTATAATGATAATAATAATAGAAATAAGGATAAAAATAATAGTTAGTACGATAATAATAATAGTAATAAGGATAAAGATAAGAGTTATTACAATAATAAAAATAGGAATAAGGATAAAAATAAGAGTTATTTATACAATAATAATACTGATAAGGCTGAAAATAATAGTTATTACGATAATAATAATACTAATAAGGATAAGAATAAGAGTTATTACGATAATAAAAATAGGAATAAGGATAAAAATAAGAGTTATTTATATAATAATAATACTGATAAGGCTGAAAATAATAGTTATTACGATAATAATAATACTAATAAGGATAAGAATAAGAGTTATTTCGATAATAATAATGGTAATAAGGATAAAAGTAAGAGTTACTACATAATAAAAATAGGAATAAGGCTGAAAATAATAGTTATAATGGTAATAATAATAGAAATAAGGATAAAAATAAGAGTTATTACGATAATAATAATAGTAATAAGGATAAAAGTAAGAGTTAATACATAATAAAAATAGGAATAAGGCTGAAAATAAGAGTTATTTATATAATACTAATACTGATAAGGCTGAAAATAATAGTTATTACGATAATAATAATACTAATAAGGATAAAAATAAGAGTTATTACATAATAAAAATAGGAATATGGCTGAAAGTAACAGTTATAATGATAATAATAATAGAAATAAGGATGAAAATGAGAGTTATTACATAATAAAAATAGGAATAAGGCTGAAAATAATAGTTATAATGGTAATAATAATAGAAATAAGGATAAAAATAAGAGTTATTACGATAATAATAATAGGAATAAGAACAAAAATAAGAGTTATTACGATAATATGAATAGAAAGAAAGCTAAAAATAAGAGTTATTACATAATAAAAATAGGAATATGGCTGAAAGTAACAGTTATAATGATAATAATAATGGAAATAAGGATAAAAGTAAGAGTTATTACGATAATAATAATAGTAATAATGATAAAAATAAGAGTTATTACGATAATAATAATAGTAATAAGGATAAAAGTAAGTGCTATTATGATGATAAAATAGGAATAAGGACAAAAACAAGAGTTATTACGATAATATGAATAGAAAGAAGGCTAAAAATAGGAGTTATTACATAATAAAAATAGGAATATGGCTCAAAGTAACAGTTATAATGATAATAACAATAGAAATAAGGATAAAAATAAGAGTTATTACGATAATAATAATAGTAATAAGGATAAAAATAAGAGTTATTACGATAATAGTAATAGTAATAAGGATAAAAATAAGAGATATTTATATAATAATAATACTGATAAGGCTGAAAATAATAGTTATTACGGTAATAATAATACTAATAAGGATTAAAATAAGAGTTATTACGATAATAATAATACTAATAAGGATTAAAATAAGAGTTATTACGATAATAATAATAGTAACAAGGATAAAAATAAGAGTTATTACATAATAAAAATAGGAATAAGGCTGAAAATAATAGTTATAATGGTAATAATAATAGAAATAAGGACAAAAATAAGTGTTATTACGATAATAATAATAGTAATAAGGATAAAAATAAGAGTTACTACATAATAAAAATAGGAATATGGCTGAAAATAATGGCTATAATGATAATAATGATGGTAATAAGGATAAAAATAATAGTTATTACGGTAATAATAATTCTAATAAGGATTAAAATAAGGGTTATTACGATAATAATAATAGTAATAAGGATAAAAATAAGAGTTATTACATAATAAAAATAGGAATAAGGCTGAAAATAATAGTTATAATGGTAATAATAATAGAAATAAGGACAAAAATAAGAGTTATTACGATAATAATAATAGTAATAAGGATAAAAATAAGAGTTACTACATAAAAAATAGGAATATGGCTGAAAATAATGGTTATAATGATAATAATAATAGAAATAAGGATAAAAATAATAGTTAGTACGATAATAATGGTAGTAATAAGGATAAAAATAAGAGTTATTACAATAATAAAAATAGGAATAAGGATAAAAAGAAGAGTTATTTATATAATAATAATACTGATAAGGCTGAAAATAATAGTTATTACGATAATAATAATACTAATAAGGATAAGAATAAGAGTTATTACGATAATAATAATAGTAATTAGGATAAAAATAAGAGTTATTACATAATAAAAATAGGAATAATGCTGAAAATAATAGTTATAATGGTAATAATAATAGAAATAAGGATAAAAATAAGAGTTATTACGATAATAATAATAGTAATAAGGATAAAAATAAGAGTTACTACATAAAAAATAGGAATATGACTGAAAATAATGGTTATAATGATAATAATAATAGAAATAAGGATAAAAATAATAGTTAGTACGATAATAATAATAGTAATAAGGATAAAAATAAGAGTTATTACAATAATAAAAATAGGAATAAGGATAAAAATAAGAGTTATTTATATAATAATAATACTGATAAGGCTGAAAATAATAGTTATTACGATAATAATAATACTAATAAGGATAAGAATAAGAGTTATTACGATAATAATAATAGTAATAAGGATAAAAATAAGAGTTATTACATAATAAAAATAGGAATAAGGCTGAAAATAATAGTTATAATGGTAATGATAATAGAAATAAGGATAAAAATAAGAGTTATTACGATAATAATAATAGTAATAAGGATAAAAATAAGAGTTACTACATAAAAAATAGGAATATGACTGAAAATAATGGTTATAATGATAATAATAATAGAAATAAGGATAAAAATAATAGTTAGTACGATAATAATAATAGTAATAAGGATAAAAATAAGAGTTATTACAATAATAAAAATAGGAATAAGGATAAAAATAAGAGTTATTTATACAATAATAATACTGATAAGGCTGAAAATAATAGTTATTACGATAATAATAATACTAATAAGGATAAGAATAAGAGTTATTACGATAATAATAATAGTAATAAGGATAAAAATAAGAGTTATTACATAATAAAAATAGGAATAAGGCTGAAAATAATAGTTATAATGGTAATAATAATAGAAATAAGGATAAAAATAAGAGTTATTACGATAATAATAATAGTAATAAGGATAAAAGTAAGAGTTAATACATAATAAAAATAGGAATAAGGCTGAAAATAAGAGTTATTTATATAATACTAATACTGATAAGGCTGAAAATAATAGTTATTACGATAATAATAATACTAATAAGGATAAAAATAAGAGTTATTACATAATAAAAATAGGAATAAGGCTGAAAATAATAGTTATAATGGTAATAATAATAGAAATAAGGATAAAAATAAGAGTTATTACGATAATAATAATAGTAATAAGGATAAAAATAAGAGTTATCACGATAATAATAATACTAATAAGGATAAAAATAAGAGTTATTACGATAATAATAATAGTAATAAGGATAAAAATAAGAGTTATTACGATAATAAAAATAGGAATAAGGATAAAAATAAGAGTTATTTATATAATAATAATACTGATAAGGCTGAAAATAATAGTTATTACGATAATAATAATACTAATAAGGATAAGAATAAGAGTTATTTCGATAATAATAATAGTAATAAGGGTAAAAATAAGAGTTATTACATAATAAAAATAGGAATAAGGCTGAAAATAATAGTTATAATGGTAATAATAATAGAAATAAGGACAAAAATAAGAGTTATTACGATAATAATAATAGTAATAAGGATAAAAATAAGAGTTATTACATAATAAAAATAGGAATAAGGCTGAAAATAATAGTTATAATGGTAATAATAATAGAAATAAGGACAAAAATAAGAGTTATTACGATAATAATAATAGTAATAAGGATAAAAATAAGAGTTACTACATAAAAAATAGGAATATGGCTGAAAATAATGGTTATAATGATAATAATAATAGAAATAAGGATAAAAATAATAGTTAGTACGATAATAATGATAGTAATAAGGATAAAAATAAGAGTTATTACAATAATAAAAATAGGAATAAGGATAAAAAGAAGAGTTATTTATATAATAATAATACTGATAAGGCTGAAAATAATAGTTATTACGATAATAATAATACTAATAAGGATAAGAATAAGAGTTATTACGATAATAATAATAGTAATTAGGATAAAAATAAGAGTTATTACATAATAAAAATAGGAATAATGCTGAAAATAATAGTTATAATGGTAATAATAATAGAAATAAGGATAAAAATAAGAGTTATTACGATAATAATAATAGTAATAAGGATAAAAACAAGAGTTACTACATAAAAAATAGGAATATGACTGAAAATAATGGTTATAATGATAATAATAATAGAAATAAGGATAAAAATAATAGTTAGTACGATAATAATAATAGTAATAAGGATAAAAATAAGAGTTATTACAATAATAAAAATAGGAATAAGGATAAAAATAAGGGTTATTTATATAATAATAATACTGATAAGGCTGAAAATAATAGTTATTACGATAATAATAATACTAATAAGGATAAGAATAAGAGTTATTACGATAATAATAATAGTAATAAGGATAAAAATAAGAGTTATTACATAATAAAAATAGGAATAAGGCTGAAAATAATAGTTATAATGGTAATAATATTAGAAATAAGGATAAAAATAAGAGTTATTACGATAATAATAATAGTAATAAGGATAAAAATAAGAGTTACTACATAAAAAATAGGAATATGACTGAAAATAATGGTTATAATGATAATAATAATAGAAATAAGGATAAAAATAATAGTTAGTACGATAATAATAATAGTAATAAGGATAAAAATAAGAGTTATTACAATAATAAAAATAGGAATAAGGATGAAAATAAGAGTTATTTATACAATAATAATACTGATAAGGCTGAAAATAATAGTTATTACGATAATAATAATACTAATAAGGATAAGAATAAGAGTTATTACGATAATAATAATAGTAATAAGGATAAAAATAAGAGTTATTACATAATAAAAATAGGAATAAGGCTGAAAATAATAGTTATAATGGTAATAATAATAGAAATAAGGACAAAAATAAGAGTTATTACGATAATAATAATAGTAATAAGGATAAAAATAAGAGTTACTACATAAAAAATAGGAATATGGCTGAAAATAATGGTTATAATGATAATAATAATAGAAATAAGGATAAAAATAATAGTTAGTACGATAATAATGATAGTAATAAGGATAAAAATAAGAGTTATTACAATAATAAAAATAGGAATAAGGATAAAAAGAAGAGTTATTTATATAATAATAATACTGATAAGGCTGAAAATAATAGTTATTACGATAATAATAATACTAATAAGGATAAGAATAAGAGTTATTACGATAATAATAATAGTAATTAGGATAAAAATAAGAGTTATTACATAATAAAAATAGGAATAATGCTGAAAATAATAGTTATAATGGTAATAATAATAGAAATAAGGATAAAAATAAGAGTTATTACGATAATAATAATAGTAATAAGGATAAAAATAAGAGTTACTACATAAAAAATAGGAATATGACTGAAAATAATGGTTATAATGATAATAATAATAGAAATAAGGATAAAAATAATAGTTAGTACGATAATAATAATAGTAATAAGGATAAAAATAAGAGTTATTACAATAATAAAAATAGGAATAAGGATAAAAATAAGAGTTATTTATATAATAATAATACTGATAAGGCTGAAAATAATAGTTATTACGATAATAATAATACTAATAAGGATAAGAATAAGAGTTATTACGATAATAATAATAGTAATAAGGATAAAAATAAGAGTTATTACATAATAAAAATAGGAATAAGGCTGAAAATAATAGTTATAATGGTAATAATAATAGAAATAAGGATAAAAATAAGAGTTATTACGATAATAATAATAGTAATAAGGATAAAAATAAGAGTTACTACATAAAAAATAGGAATATGACTGAAAATAATGGTTATAATGATAATAATAATAGAAATAAGGATAAAAATAATAGTTAGTACGATAATAATAATAGTAATAAGGATAAAAATAAGAGTTATTACAATAATAAAAATAGGAATAAGGATAAAAATAAGAGTTATTTATACAATAATAATACTGATAAGGCTGAAAATAATAGTTATTACGATAATAATAATACTAATAAGGATAAGAATAAGAGTTATTACGATAATAATAATAGTAATAAGGATAAAAATAAGAGTTATTACATAATAAAAATAGGAATAAGGCTGAAAATAATAGTTATAATGGTAATAATAATAGAAATAAGGATAAAAATAAGAGTTATTACGATAATAATAATAGTAATAAGGATAAAAGTAAGAGTTAATACATAATAAAAATAGGAATAAGGCTGAAAATAAGAGTTATTTATATAATACTAATACTGATAAGGCTGAAAATAATAGTTATTACGATAATAATAATACTAATAAGGATAAAAATAAGAGTTATTACATAATAAAAATAGGAATAAGGCTGAAAATAATAGTTATAATGGTAATAATAATAGAAATAAGGATAAAAATAAGAGTTATTACGATAATAATAATAGTAATAAGGATAAAAATAAGAGTTATCACGATAATGATAATACTAATAAGGATAAAAATAAGAGTTATTACGATAATAATAATAGTAATAAGGATAAAAATAAGAGTTATTACATAATAAAAATAGGAATAAGGCTGAAAATAATAGTTATAATGGTAATAATAATAGAAATAAGGACAAAAATAAGAGTTATTACGATAATAATAATAGTAATAAGGATAAAAATAAGAGTTACTACATAAAAAATAGGAATATGGCTGAAAATAATGGTTATAATGATAATAATAATAGAAATAAGGATAAAAATAATAGTTAGTACGATAATAATGGTAGTAATAAGGATAAAAATAAGAGTTATTACAATAATAAAAATAGGAATAAGGATAAAAAGAAGAGTTATTTATATAATAATAATACTGATAAGGCTGAAAATAATAGTTATTACGATAATAATAATACTAATAAGGATAAGAATAAGAGTTATTACGATAATAATAATAGTAATTAGGATAAAAATAAGAGTTATTACATAATAAAAATAGGAATAATGCTGAAAATAATAGTTATAATGGTAATAATAATAGAAATAAGGATAAAAATAAGAGTTATTACGATAATAATAATAGTAATAAGGATAAAAATAAGAGTTACTACATAAAAAATAGGAATATGACTGAAAATAATGGTTATAATGATAATAATAATAGAAATAAGGATAAAAATAATAGTTAGTACGATAATAATAATAGTAATAAGGATAAAAATAAGAGTTATTACAATAATAAAAATAGGAATAAGGATAAAAATAAGAGTTATTTATATAATAATAATACTGATAAGGCTGAAAATAATAGTTATTACGATAATAATAATACTAATAAGGATAAGAATAAGAGTTATTACGATAATAATAATAGTAATAAGGATAAAAATAAGAGTTATTACATAATAAAAATAGGAATAAGGCTGAAAATAATAGTTATAATGGTAATGATAATAGAAATAAGGATAAAAATAAGAGTTATTACGATAATAATAATAGTAATAAGGATAAAAATAAGAGTTACTACATAAAAAATAGGAATATGACTGAAAATAATGGTTATAATGATAATAATAATAGAAATAAGGATAAAAATAATAGTTAGTACGATAATAATAATAGTAATAAGGATAAAAATAAGAGTTATTACAATAATAAAAATAGGAATAAGGATAAAAATAAGAGTTATTTATACAATAATAATACTGATAAGGCTGAAAATAATAGTTATTACGATAATAATAATACTAATAAGGATAAGAATAAGAGTTATTACGATAATAATAATAGTAATAAGGATAAAAATAAGAGTTATTACATAATAAAAA
>CAMAOD020000185.1:1215000-1317086 GCA_945859595.2 Megachile willughbiella | reverse complement strand
AAAAAAATTGAAAAAATTGAAAAAATTCAAAAAATATGTAAAATTTACATAATTCAAAAAATTGAAAAAATCGATAAAACCGATAATATTAATAATATTGATAATATTCGCAATGTTGATAATAGCAACAATGTTGATAACACCGATAAAATTGAAAAAATTGAGTAAATTTTAAAAATTCAAAAAATTGGAAAAATCGATAAAACTGATAATATTGATAATATTGATCATATTCACAATGTTAATGATAGCAACAATGTTAAGAATATAGATAAAATTTAAAAAATGTGGAAAATTGAAAAAATATGAAAAATTAAAAAATTAAAACAATTGAAAAAATCGAGAAAACTGATAATATTGATAATATTTACAATGTTAATGATAGCAACAATGTTGATAATAGCGATAAAATTGAAAGAATTGAGAAAATTTTAAAAATTCAAAAAATTGGAAAATCGATAAAACTGATAATATTGATAATTTTTATCATATTCACAATGTTAATGATAGCAACAATGTTGATAATATCGATATAATTTAAAAAATTGAAAAAATTTGAAATTTTGAAGAATTCAAAGAATTGAAAAAATCAATAAAACTGATAATATTGATAATATTTACAACGTTGATGATAGCAACAATGTTGATAATACCAATAAAATTGAAAAAATTGAGATAATTTTAAAAATTCAAAAAATTGGAAAATCGATAAAACTGAAAATATTGATAATATTGATCATATTCACATCGTTAATGATAGCAACAATGTTGATAATATCGATAAAATTGAAAAAATGGAAAAAATTTGAAATTTTGAAGAATTCAAAGAATTGAAAAAATCAATATAACTGATAATATTGATAATATTTACAACGTTGATGATAGCAACAATGTTGATAATACCGATAAAATTGAAAAAATTGAGATAATTTTAAAAATTCAAAAAATTGGAAAATCGATAAAACTGATAATATTGATAATATTGATCATATTCACATCGTTAATGATAGCAACAATGTTGATAATATCGATAAAATTGAAAAAATTGAAAAAATTTGAAATTTTGAAGAATTCAAAGAATTGAAAAAATCAATAAAACTGATAATATTGATAATATTTACAACGTTGATGATAGCAACAATGTTGATAATACCGATAAAATTGAAAAAATTGAGATAATTTGAAAAATTTGAACATTTGAAAAAATTGAAAAAATTGATAAAACTGATAATAATCATGATATTGATAATATTCGCGGTGGTCATGATAGTAACAATGTTGACAATACCGACAAAATTGAAAAAATGGAAAAAATTTGAAAAATTCAAAAAATTGAGAAAATCGAGAAAACTGATAATATTGATAATATTGACAATGTTGATAATACCGATAAAATTGAAAAAGTAGAAAAAATTGGAAAAATCGATAAAACTGATAATATTGATAATATTTACAACGTTGATGATAGCAACAATGTTGATAATACCGATAAAATTGAAAAAATTGAAAAAATTTGAGAAATTCCGACAATTCAAATATTGAAAAAATTCATTAAAACTGATAATATTGATAATATTTACAACGTTGATGATAGCAACAATGTTGATAATACCGATAAAATTGAAAAAATTGAGATAATTTTAAAAATTCAAAAAATTGGAAAATCGATAAAACTGATAATATTGATAATATTGATCATATCCACATCGTTAATGATAGCAACAATGTTGATAATATCGATAAAATTGAAAAAATTGAAAAAATTTGAAATTTTGAAGAATTCAAAGAATTGAAAAAATCAATAAAACTGATAATATTCACAATGTTGATGATAGCAACAATGTTGATAATATCGATAAAATTGAAAAAATTGAAAAAATTGAAAAAATTTGAAAAATTTGAAAAATTCACAAAATTGAGGACTGATAATATTGATAATATTTACAACGTTGATGATAGCAACAATGTTGATAATATCGATAAAATTGAAAAAATTGAAAAAATTGAAAAAATTTGAAAAATTTGAAAAATTCACAAAATTGAGGACTGATAATATTGATAATATTTACAACGTTGATGATAGCAACAACGTTGATAATACTGATAACATTGAAAAAATTGAGAAAATTTTAAAAATTCAAAAAATTGGAAAATCGATAAAACTGATAATATTTATAATATTGATCATATTCACATCGTTAATGATAGCAACAATGTTGATAATATCGATAAAATTGAAAAAATTGAAAAAATTTGAAAAATTCAAAAAATTGAAAAAATCGAGAAAACTGATAATATTGATAATATTTACAATGTTAATGATAGCAACAATGTTGATAATAGCGATAGAATTGAAAAAATGGAAAAAATTTGAAAAATTCAAAAAATTGAAAAAATCGATAAAACTGATAATATTGATAATGTTCATAATATTTACAGTGTTGATGATAGCAACAATGTTGATAATACCGATAAAATTGAAAAAATTGAGAAAATTTTAGAAATTCAAAAAATTGGAAAATCGATAAAACTGATAATATTGATAATATTGATCATATTCACATCGTTAATGATAGCAACAATGTTGATAATATCGATAAAATTGAAAAAAAATGAAAAAATTTGAAATTTTGAAGAATTCAAAGAATTGAAAAAATCAATAAAACTGATAATATTCACAATGTTGATGATAGCAACAATATTGATAATATCGATAAAATTGAAAAAATTGAAAAAATTGAAAAAATTTGAAAAATTTGAAAAATTCACAAAATTGAGGACTGATAATATTGATAATATTTACAACGTCGATGATAGCAACAACGTTGATAATACTGATAACATTGAAAAAATTGAGAAAATTTTAAAAATTCAAAAAATTGGAAAATCGATAAAACTGATAATATTTATAATATTGATCATATTCACATCGTTAATGATAGCAACAATGTTGATAATATCGATAAAATTGAAAAAATTGAAAAAATTTGAAAAATTCAAAAAATTGAAAAAATCGAGAAAACTGATAATATTGATAATATTTACAATGTTAATGATAGCAACAATGTTGATAATAGCGATAGAATTGAAAAAATTGAAAAAATTGGAAATTTTGAAGAATTCAAAGAATTGAAAAAATCAATAAAACTGATAATGTTCATAATATTTACAGTGTTGATGATAGCAACAATGTTGATAATACCGATAAAATTGAAAAAATTGAGAAAATTTTAAAAATTCAAAAAATTGGAAAATCGAGAAAACTGATAATATTGATAATATTGATCATATTCACATCGTTAATGATAGCAACAATGTTAATAATATCGATAAAATTGAAAAAATTGAAAAAATTTGAAATTTTGAAGAATTCAAAGAATTGAAAAAATCAATAAAACTGATAATATTGATAATATTTACAACGTTGATGATAGCAACAATGTTGATAATACCAATAAAATTGAAAAAATTGAGATAATTTTAAAAATTCAAAAAATTGGAAAATCGATAAAACTGAAAATATTGATAATATTGATCATATCCACATCGTTAATGATAGCAACAATGTTGATAATATCGATAAAATTGAAAAAATTGAAAAAATTTGAAATTTTGAAGAATTCAAAGAATTGAAAAAATCAATAAAACTGATAACATTCACAATGTTGATGATAGCAACAATGTTGATAATATCGATAAAATTGAAAAAATTGAAAAAATTGGAAAAATTTGAAAAATTTGAAAAATTCACAAAATTGAGGACTGATAATATTGATAATATTTACAACGTTGATGATAGCAACAACGTTGATAATACTGATAACATTGAAAAAATTGAGAAAATTTTAAAAATTCAAAAAATTGGAAAATCGATAAAACTGATAATATTTATAATATTGATCATATTCACATCGTTAATGATAGCAACAATGTTGATAATATCGATAAAATTGAAAAAATTGAAAAAATTTGAAAAATTCAAAAAATTGAAAAATCGAGAAAACTGATAATATTGATAATATTTACAATGTTAATGATAGCAACAATGTTGATAATAGCGATAGAATTGAAAAAATGGAAAAAATTTGAAAAATTCAAAAAATTGAAAAAATCGATAAGACTGATAATATTGATAATGTTCATAATATTTACAGTGTTGATGATAGCAACAATGCAGATAATACCGATAAAATTGAAAAAATTGAGAAAATTTTAAAAATTCAAAAAATTGGAAAATCGATAAAACTGATAATATTGATAATATTGATCATATTCACATCGTTAATGATAGCAACAATGTTGATAATATCGATAAAATTGAAAAAAAAATGAAAAAATTTGAAATTTTGAAGAATTCAAAGAATTGAAAAAATCAATAAAACTGATAATATTCACAATGTTGATGATAGCAACAATATTGATAATATCGATAAAATTGAAAAAATTGAAAAAATTGAAAAAATTTGAAAAATTTGAAAAATTCACAAAATTGAGGACTGATAATATTGATAATATTTACAACGTCGATGATAGCAACAACGTTGATAATACTGATAACATTGAAAAAATTGAGAAAATTTTAAAAATTCAAAAAATTGGAAAATCGATAAAACTGATAATATTTATAATATTGATCATATTCACATCGTTAATGATAGCAACAATGTTGATAATATCGATAAAATTGAAAAAATTGAAAAAATTTGAAAAATTCAAAAAATTGAAAAAATCGAGAAAACTGATAATATTGATAATATTTACAATGTTAATGATAGCAACAATGTTGATAATAGCGATAGAATTGAAAAAAATTGAAAAAATTGGAAATTTTGAAGAATTCAAAGAATTGAAAAAATCAATAAAACTGATAATGTTCATAATATTTACAGTGTTGATGATAGCAACAATGTTGATAATACCGATAAAATTGAAAAAATTGAGAAAATTTTAAAAATTCAAAAAATTGGAAAATCGAGAAAACTGATAATATTGATAATATTGATCATATTCACATCGTTAATGATAGCAACAATGTTAATAATATCGATAAAATTGAAAAAATTGAAAAAATTTGAAATTTTGAAGAATTCAAAGAATTGAAAAAATCAATAAAACTGATAATATTGATAATATTTACAACGTTGATGATAGCAACAATGTTGATAATACCAATAAAATTGAAAAAATTGAGATAATTTTAAAAATTCAAAAAATTGGAAAATCGATAAAACTGAAAATATTGATAATATTGATCATATCCACATCGTTAATGATAGCAACAATGTTGATAATATCGATAAAATTGAAAAAATTGAAAAAATTTGAAATTTTGAAGAATTCAAAGAATTGAAAAAATCAATAAAACTGATAACATTCACAATGTTGATGATAGCAACAATGTTGATAATATCGATAAAATTGAAAAAATTGAAAAAATTGGAAAAATTTGAAAAATTTGAAAAATTCACAAAATTGAGGACTGATAATATTGATAATATTTACAACGTTGATGATAGCAACAACGTTGATAATACTGATAACATTGAAAAAATTGAGAAAATTTTAAAAATTCAAAAAATTGGAAAATCGATAAAACTGATAATATTTATAATATTGATCATATTCACATCGTTAATGATAGCAACAATGTTGATAATATCGATAAAATTGAAAAAATTGAAAAAATTTGAAAAATTCAAAAAATTGAAAAAATCGAGAAAACTGATAATATTGATAATATTTACAATGTTAATGATAGCAACAATGTTGATAATAGCGATAGAATTGAAAAAATGGAAAAAATTTGAAAAATTCAAAAAATTGAAAAAATCGATAAGACTGATAATATTGATAATGTTCATAATATTTACAGTGTTGATGATAGCAACAATGCAGATAATACCGATAAAATTGAAAAAATTGAGAAAATTTTAAAAATTCAAAAAATTGGAAAATCGATAAAACTGATAATATTGATAATATTGATCATATTCACATCGTTAATGATAGCAACAATGTTGATAATATCGATAAAATTGAAAAAATTGAAAAAATTTGAAATTTTGAAGAATTCAAAGAATTGAAAAAATCAATAAAACTGATAATATTGATAATATTTACAACGTTGATGATAGCAACAATGTTGATAATACCGATAAAATTGAAAAAATTGAGATAATTTTAAAAATTCAAAAAATTGGAAAATCGATAAAACTGATAATATTGATAATATTGATCATATTCACATCGTTAATGATAGCAACAATGTTGATAATATCGATAAAATTGAAAAAATTGAAAAAATTGGAAATTTTGAAGAATTCAAAGAATTGAAAAAATCAATAAAACTGATAATATTGATAATATTTACAACGTTGATGATAGCAACAATGTTGATAATACCGATAAAATTGAAAAAATTGAGATAATTTTAAAAATTCAAAAAATTGGAAAATCGATAAAACTGATAATATTGATAATGTTCATAATATTTACAGTGTTGATTATAGCAACAATGTTGATAATACCGATAAAATTGAAAAAATTGAGAAAATTTTAAAAATTCAAAAAATTGGAAAATCGAGAAAACTGATAATATTGATAATATTTACAATGTTAATGATAGCAACAATGTTGATAATAGCGATAGAATTGAAAAAATGGAAAAAATTTGAAAAATTCCAAAAATTGAAAAAATCGATAAAACTGATAATATTGATAATGTTCATAATATTTACAGTGTTGATGATAGCAACAATGTTGATAATACCGATAAAATTGAAAAAATTGAGAAAATTTTAAAAATTCAAAAAATTGGAAAATCGATAAAACTGATAATATTGATAATATTGATCATATTCACATCGTTAATGATAGCAACAATGTTGATAATATCGATAAAATTGAAAAAATTGAAAAAATTTGAAATTTTGAAGAATTCAAAGAATTGAAAAAATCAATAAAACTGATAATATTGATAATATTTACAACGTTGATGATAGCAACAATGTTGATAATACCAATAAAATTGAAAAAATTGAGATAATTTTAAAAATTCAAAAAATTGGAAAATCGATAAAACTGAAAATATTGATAATATTGATCATATCCACATCGTTAATGATAGCAACAATGTTGATAATATCGATAAAATTGAAAAAATTGAAAAAATTTGAAATTTTGAAGAATTCAAAGAATTGAAAAAATCAATAAAACTGATAACATTCACAATGTTGATGATAGCAACAATGTTGATAATATCGATAAAATTGAAAAAATTGAAAAAATTGAAAAAATTTGAAAAATTTGAAAAATTCACAAAATTGAGGACTGATAATATTGATAATATTTACAACGTTGATGATAGCAACAATGTTGATAATATCGATAAAATTGAAAAAATTGAAAAAATTGGAAAAATTTGAAAAATTTGAAAAATTCACAAAATTGAGGACTGATAATATTGATAATATTTACAACGTTGATGATAGCAACAACGTTGATAATACTGATAACATTGAAAAAATTGAGAAAATTTTAAAAATTCAAAAAATTGGAAAATCGATAAAACTGATAATATTTATAATATTGATCATATTCACATCGTTAATGATAGCAACAATGTTGATAATATCGATAAAATTGAAAAAATTGAAAAAATTTGAAAAATTCAAAAAATTGAAAAAATCGAGAAAACTGATAATATTGATAATATTTACAATGTTAATGATAGCAACAATGTTGATAATAGCGATAGAATTGAAAAAATGGAAAAAATTTGAAAAATTCAAAAAATTGAAAAAATCGATAAGACTGATAATATTGATAATGTTCATAATATTTACAGTGTTGATGATAGCAACAATGTTGATAATACCGATAAAATTGAAAAAATTGAGAAAATTTTAAAAATTCAAAAAATTGGAAAATCGATAAAACTGATAATATTGATAATATTGATCATATTCACATCGTTAATGATAGCAACAATGTTGATAATATCGATAAAATTGAAAAAATTGAAAAAATTTGAAATTTTGAAGAATTCAAAGAATTGAAAAAATCAATAAAACTGATAATATTCACAATGTTGATGATAGCAACAATATTGATAGTATCGATAAAATTGAAAAAATTGAAACAATTGAAAAAATTTGAAAAATTTGAAAAATTCACAAAATTGAGGACTGATAATATTGATAATATTTACAACGTCGATGATAGCAACAACGTTGATAATACTGATAACATTGAAAAAATTGAGAAAATTTTAAAAAATTCAAAAAATTGGAAAATCGATAAAACTGATAATATTTATAATATTGATCATATTCACATCGTTAATGATAGCAACAATGTTGATAATATCGATAAAATTGAAAAAATTGAAAAAATTTGAAAAATTCAAAAAATTGAAAAAATCGAGAAAACTGATAATATTGATAATATTTACAATGTTAATGATAGCAACAATGTTGATAATAGCGATAGAATTGAAAAAATGGAAAAAATTTGAAAAATTCAAAAAATTGAAAAAATCGATAAAACTGATAATATTGATAATGTTCATAATATTTACAGTGTTGATGATAGCAACAATGTTGATAATACCGATAAAATTGAAAAAATTGAGAAAATTTTAAAAATTCAAAAAATTGGAAAATCGATAAAACTGATAATATTGATAATATTGATCATATTCACATCGTTAATGATAGCAACAATGTTGATAATATCGATAAAATTTAAAAAATTGAAAAAATTTGAAATTTTGAAGAATTCAAAGAATTGAAAAAATCAATAAAACTGATAATATTGATAATATTTACAACGTTGATGATAGCAACAATGTTGATAATACCGATAAAATTGAAAAAATTGAGATAATTTTAAAAATTCAAAAAATTGGAAAAATCGATAAAACTGATAATATTGATAATATTGGTCATATTCACATTGTTAATGATAGCAACAATGTTGATAATATCGATAAAATTGAAATAATTGAAAAAATTGAAAAAATTTGAAAAATTTGAAAAATTCAGAAAATTGAAAAAATCGATAAAACCGATATTATTCACAATGTTGATGATAGCAACAATGTTGATAATATCGATAAAATTGAAAAAATTGAAAAAATTGAAAAAATTCAAAAAATATGTAAAATTTACATAATTCAAAAAATTGAAAAAATCGATAAAACCGATAATATTAATAATATTGATAATATTCGCAATGTTGATAATAGCAACAATGTTGATAACACCGATAAAATTGAAAAAATTGAGTAAATTTTAAAAATTCAAAAAATTGGAAAAATCGATAAAACTGATAATATTGATAATATTGATCATATTCACAATGTTAATGATAGCAACAATGTTAAGAATATAGATAAAATTTAAAAAATGTGGAAAATTGAAAAAATATGAAAAATTAAAAAATTAAAACAATTGAAAAAATCGAGAAAACTGATAATATTGATAATATTTACAATGTTAATGATAGCAACAATGTTGATAATACCGATAAAATTGAAAAAATTGAAAAAATTTGAAAAATTCCGACAATTCAAATATTGAAAAAATTCATTAAAACTGATAATATTGATAATATTTACAACGTTGATGATAGCAACAATGTTGATAATACCGATAAAATTGAAAGAATTGAGATAATTTTAAAAATTCAAAAAATTGGAAAATCGATAAAACTGATAATATTGATAATATTGATCATATCCACATCGTTAATGATAGCAACAATGTTGATAATATCGATAAAATTGAAAAAATTGAAAAAATTTGAAATTTTGAAGAATTCAAAGAATTGAAAAAATCAATAAAACTGATAATATTCACAATGTTGATGATAGCAACAATGTTGATAATATCGATAAAATTGAAAAAATTGAAAAAATTGAAAAAATTTGAAAAATTTGAAAAATTCACAAAATTGAGGACTGATAATATTGATAATATTTACAACGTTGATGATAGCAACAATGTTGATAATATCGATAAAATTGAAAAAATTGAAAAAATTGAAAAAATTTGAAAAATTTGAAAAATTCACAAAATTGAGGACTGATAATATTGATAATATTTACAACGTTGATGATAGCAACAACGTTGATAATACTGATAACACTGAAAAAATTGAGAAAATTTTAAAAATTCAAAAAATTGGAAAATCGATAAAACTGATAATATTTATAATATTGATCATATTCACATCGTTAATGATAGCAACAATGTTGATAATATCGATAAAATTGAAAAAATTGAAAAAATTTGAAAAATTCAAAAAATTGAAAAAATCGAGAAAACTGATAATATTGATAATATTTACAATGTTAATGATAGCAACAATGTTGATAATAGCGATAGAATTGAAAAAATGGGAAAAATTTGAAAAATTCAAAAAATTGAAAAAATCGATAAACCTGATAATATTGATAATGTTCATAATATTTACAGTGTTGATGATAGCAACAATGTTGATAATACCGATAAAATTGAAAAAATTGAGAAAATTTTAAAAATTCAAAAAATTGGAAAATCGATAAAACTGATAATATTTATAATATTGATCATATTCACATCGTTAATGATAGCAACAATGTTGATAATATCGATAAAATTGAAAAAATTGAAAAAATTTGAAAAATTCAAAAAATTCAAAAAATCGAGAAAACTGATAATATTGATAATATTTACAATGTTAATGATAGCAACAATGTTGATAATAGCGATAGAATTGAAAAAATGGAAAAAATTTGAAAAATTCCAAAAATTGAAAAAATCGATAAAACTGATAATATTGATAATGTTCATAATATTTACAGTGTTGATGATAGCAACAATGTTGATAATACCGATAAAATTGAAAAAATTGAGAAAATTTTAAAAATTCAAAAAATTGGAAAATCGATAAAACTGATAATATTGATAATATTGATCATATTCACATCGTTAATGATAGCAACAATGTTGATAATATCGATAAAATTGAAAAAATTGAAAAAATTTGAAATTTTGAAGAATTCAAAGAATTGAAAAAATCAATAAAACTGATAATATTGATAATATTTACAACGTTGATGATAGCAACAATGTTGATAATACCAATAAAATTGAAAAAATTGAGATAATTTTAAAAATTCAAAAAATTGGAAAATCGATAAAACTGAAAATATTGATAATATTGATCATATCCACATCGTTAATGATAGCAACAATGTTGATAATATCGATAAAATTGAAAAAATTGAAAAAATTTGAAATTTTGAAGAATTCAAAGAATTGAAAAAATCAATAAAACTGATAACATTCACAATGTTGATGATAGCAACAATGTTGATAATATCGATAAAATTGAAAAAATTGAAAAAATTGAAAAAATTTGAAAAATTTGAAAAATTCACAAAATTGAGGACTGATAATATTGATAATATTTACAACGTTGATGATAGCAACAATGTTGATAATATCGATAAAATTGAAAAAATTGAAAAAATTGGAAAAATTTGAAAAATTTGAAAAATTCACAAAATTGAGGACTGATAATATTGATAATATTTACAACGTTGATGATAGCAACAACGTTGATAATACTGATAACATTGAAAAAATTGAGAAAATTTTAAAAATTCAAAAAATTGGAAAATCGATAAAACTGATAATATTTATAATATTGATCATATTCACATCGTTAATGATAGCAACAATGTTGATAATATCGATAAAATTGAAAAAATTGAAAAAATTTGAAAAATTCAAAAAATTGAAAAAATCGAGAAAACTGATAATATTGATAATATTTACAATGTTAATGATAGCAACAATGTTGATAATAGCGATAGAATTGAAAAAATGGAAAAAATTTGAAAAATTCAAAAAATTGAAAAAATCGATAAAACTGATAATATTGATAATGTTCATAATATTTACAGTGTTGATGAAAGCAACAATGTTGATAATACCGATAAAATTGAAAAAATTGAGAAAATTTTAGAAATTCAAAAAATTGGAAAATCGATAAAACTGATAATATTGATAATATTGATCATATTCACATCGTTAATGATAGCAACAATGTTGATAATATCGATAAAATTGAAAAAATTGAAAAAATTTGAAATTTTGAAGAATTCAAAGAATTGAAAAAATCAATAAAACTGATAATATTCACAATGTTGATGATAGCAACAATATTGATAGTATCGATAAAATTGAAAAAATTGAAAAAATTGAAAAAATTTGAAAAATTTGAAAAATTCACAAAATTGAGGACTGATAATATTGATAATATTTACAACGTCGATGATAGCAACAACGTTGATAATACTGATAACATTGAAAAAATTGAGAAAATTTTAAAAATTCAAAAAATTGGAAAATCGATAAAACTGAAAATATTTATAATATTGATCATATTCACATCGTTAATGATAGCAACAATGTTGATAATATCGATAAAATTGAAAAAATTGAAAAAATTTGAAAAATTCAAAAAATTGAAAAAATCGAGAAAACTGATAATATTGATAATATTTACAATGTTAATGATAGCAACAATGTTGATAATAGCGATAGAATTGAAAAAATGGAAAAAATTTGAAAAATTCAAAAAATTGAAAAAATCGATAAAACTGATAATATTGATAATTTTCATAATATTTACAGTGTTGATGATAGCAACAATGTTGATAATACCGATAAAATTGAATAAATTGAGAAAATTTTAAAAATTCAAAAAATTGGAAAATCGATAAAACTGATAAAATTGATAATATTGATCATATTCACATCGTTAATGATAGCAACAATGTTGATAATATCGATAAAATTGAAAAAATGGAAAAAATTTGAAATTTTGAAGAATTCAAAGAATTGAAAAAATCAATAAAACTGATAATATTGATAATATTTACAACGTTGATGATAGCAACAATGTTGATAATACCGATAAAATTGAAAAAATTGAGATAATTTTAAAAATTCAAAAAATTGGAAAATCGATAAAACTGATAATATTGATAATATTGATCATATTCACATCGTTAATGATAGCAACAATGTTGATAATATCGATAAAATTGAAAAAATTGAAAAAATTGGAAATTTTGAAGAATTCAAAGAATTGAAAAAATCAATAAACTGATAATATTGATAATATTTACAACGTTGATGATAGCAACAATGTTGATAATACCGATAAAATTGAAAAAATTGAGAAAATTTTAAAAATTCAAAAAATTGGAAATCGAGAAAACTGATAATATTGATAATATTTACAATGTTAATGATAGCAACAATGTTGATAATAGCGATAGAATTGAAAAAATGGAAAAAATTTGAAAAATTCCAAAAATTGAAAAATCGATAAAACTGATAATATTGATAATGTTCATAATATTTACAGTGTTGATGATAGCAACAATGTTGATAATACCGATAAAATTGAAAAAATTGAGAAATTTTAAAAATTCAAAAAATTGGAAAATCGATAAAACTGATAATATTGATAATATTGATCATATTCACATCGTTAATGTGTTAATGATAGCAACAATGTTGATAATAGCGATAGAATTGAAAAAATGGAAAAAATTTGAAAAATTCCAAAAATTGAAAAAATCGATAAAACTGATAATATTGATAATGTTCATAATATTTACAGTGTTGATGATAGCAACAATGTTGATAATACCGATAAAATTGAAAAAATTGAGAAAATTTTAAAAATTCAAAAAATTGGAAAATCGATAAAACTGATAATATTGATAATATTGATCATATTCACATCGTTAATGATAGCAACAATGTTGATAATATCGATAAAATTGAAAAAATTGAAAAAATTTGAAATTTTGAAGAATTCAAAGAATTGAAAAAATCAATAAAACTGATAATATTTACAACGTTGATGATAGCAACAACGTTGATAATACTGATAACATTGAAAAAATTGAGAAAATTTTAAAAATTCAAAAAATTGGAAAATCGATAAAACTGATAATATTTATAATATTGATCATATTCACATCGTTAATGATAGCAACAATGTTGATAATATCGATAAAATTGAAAAAATTGAAAAAATTTGAAAAATTCAAAAAATTGAAAAAATCGATAAAACTGATTAATATTGATAATGTTCATAATATTTACAGTGTTGATGATAGCAACAATGTTGATAATACCGATAAAATTGAAAAAATTGAGAAAATTTTAAAAATTCAAAAAATTGGAAAATCGATAAAACTGATAATATTGATAATATTGATCATATTCACATCGTTAATGATAGCAACAATGTTGATAATATCGATAAAATTGAAAAAATTGAAAAAATTTGAAATTTTGAAGAATTCAAAGAATTGAAAAAATCAATAAAACTGATAATATTCACAATGTTGATGATAGCAACAATATTGATAATATCGATAAAATTGAAAAAATTGAAAAAATTGAAAAAATTTGAAAAATTTGAAAAATTCACAAAATTGAGGACTGATAATATTGATAATATTTACAACGTCGATGATAGCAACAACGTTGATAATACTGATAACATTGAAAAAATTGAGAAAATTTCAAAAATTCAAAAAATTGGAAAATCGATAAAACTGATAATATTTATAATATTGATCATATTCACATCGTTAATGATAGCAACAATGTTGATAATATCGATAAAATTGAAAAAATTGAAAAAATTTGAAAAATTCAAAAAATTGAAAAAATCGAGAAAACTGATAATATTGATAATATTTACAATGTTAATGATAGCAACAATGTTGATAATAGCGATAGAATTGAAAAAATGGAAAAAATTTGAAAAATTCAAAAAATTGAAAAAATCGATAAAACTGATAATATTGATAATGTTCATAATATTTACAGTGTTGATGATAGCAACAATGTTGATAATACCGATAAAATTGAAAAAATTGAGAAAATTTTAAAAATTCAAAAAATTGGAAAATCGATAAAACTGATAATATTGATAATATTGATCATATTCACATCGTTAATGATAGCAACAATGTTGATAATATCGATAAAATTGAAAAAATGGAAAAAATTTGAAATTTTGAAGAATTCAAAGAATTGAAAAAATCAATAAAACTGATAATATTGATAATATTTACAACGTTGATGATAGCAACAATGTTGATAATACCGATAAAATTGAAAAAATTGAGATAATTTTGAAAATTCAAAAAATTGGAAAATCGATAAAACTGATAATATTGATAATATTGATCATATTCACATCGTTAATGATAGCAACAATGTTGATAATATCGATAAAATTGAAAAAATTGGAAATTTTGAAGAATTCAAAGAATTGAAAAAATCAATAAAACTGATAATATTGATAATATTTACAACGTTGATGATAGCAACAATGTTGATAATACCAATAAAATTGAAAAAATTGAGATAATTTTAAAAATTCAAAAAATTGGAAAATCGATAAAACTGAAAATATTGATAATATTGGTCATATTCACATTGTTAATGATAGCAACAATGTTGATAATATCGATAAAATTGAAATAATTGAAAAAATTTTTAAAATTCAAAAAATTGGAAAATCGATAAAACTGATAATATTGATAATATTGATCATATTCACATTGTTAATGATAGCAACAATGTTGATAATATCGATAAAATTGAAATAATTGAAAAAATTGAAAAAATTTGAAAAATTTGAAAACTTCAAAAAATTGAAAAAATCGATAAAACCGATAATATTAATAATATTGATAATATTCGCAATGTTGATAATAGCAACAATGTTGATAATACCGATAAAATTGAAATAATTGAAAAAATTTTTAAAATTCAAAAAATTGGAAAATCGATAAAACTGATAATATTGATAATATTGATCATATTCACATCGTTAATGATAGCAACAATGTTGATAATATCGATAAAATTGAAAAAATTGAAAAAATTTGAAAAATTCAAAAAATTGAAAAAATCGAGAAAACTGATAATATTGATAATATTTACAATGTTAATGATAGCAACAATGTTGATAATAGCGATAGAATTGAAAAAATGGAAAAAATTTGAAAAATTCAAGAAATTGAAAAAATCGATAAAACTGATAATATTGATAATGTTCATAATATTTACAGTGTTGATGATAGCAACAATGTTGATAATACCGATAAAATTGAAAAAATTGAGAAAATTTTAAAAATTCAAAAAATTGGAAAATCGATAAAACTGATAATATTGATAATATTGATCATATTCACATCGTTAATGATAGCAACAATGTTGATAATATCGATAAAATTGAAAAAATGGAAAAAATTTGAAATTTTGAAGAATTCAAAGAATTGAAAAAATCAATAAAACTGATAATATTGATAATATTTACAACGTTGATGATAGCAACAATGTTGATAATACCGATAAAATTGAAAAAATTGAGATAATTTTAAAAATTCAAAAAATTGGAAAATCGATAAAACTGATAATATTGATAATATTGATCATATTCACATCGTTAATGATAGCAACAATGTTGATAATATCGATAAAATTGAAAAAATTTGAAATTTTGAAGAATTCAAAGAATTGAAAAAATCAATAAAACTGATAATATTGATAATATTTACAACGTTGATGATAGCAACAATGTTGATAATACCAATAAAATTGAAAAAATTGAGATAATTTTAAAAATTCAAAAAATTGGAAAATCGATAAAACTGAAAATATTGATAATATTGATCATATTCACATCGTTAATGATAGCAACAATGTTGATAATATCGATAAAATTGAAAAAATGGAAAAAATTTGAAATTTTGAAGAATTCAAAGAATTGAAAAAATCAATAAAACTGATAATATTGATAATATTTACAACGTTGATGATAGCAACAATGTTGATAATACCGATAAAATTGAAAAAATTGAGATAATTTTAAAAATTCAAAAAATTGGAAAATCGATAAAACTGATAATATTGATAATATTGGTCATATTCACATTGTTAATGATAGCAACAATGTTGATAATATCGATAAAATTGAAATAATTGAAAAAATTTTTAAAATTCAAAAAATTGGAAAATCGATAAAACTGATAATATTGATAATATTGATCATATTCACATTGTTAATGATAGCAACAATGTTGATAATATCGATAAAATTGAAAAAATTGAAAAAATTGAAAAAATTTGAAAAATTTGTAAAATTTGAATAATTCAAAAAATTGAAAAGATCGATAAAACCGATAATATTAATAATATTGAAAATATTCGCAATGTTGATAATAGCAACAATATTGATAATACCGATAAAATTGAAAAAATTGAGTAAATTTTAAAAATTCCAAAAATTGGAAAAATCGATAAAACTGATAATATTGATAATATTGGTCATATTCACATTGTTAATGATAGCAACAATGTTGATAATATCGATAAAATTGAAATAATTGAAAAAATTTTTAAAATTCAAAAAATTGGAAAATCGATAAAACTGATAATATTGATAATATTGATCATATTCACATTGTTAATGATAGCAACAATGTTGATAATATCGATAAAATTGAAATAATTGAAAAAATTGAAAAAATTTGAAAAATTTGAAAACTTCAAAAAATTGAAAAAATCGATAAAACCGATAATATTCACAATGTTGATGATAGCAACAATGTTGATAATATCGATAAAATTGAAAAAATTGAAAAAATTGAAAAAATTTGAAAAATTTGTAAAATTTGAATAATTCAAAAAATTGAAAAAATCGATAAAACCGATAATATTAATAATATTGATAATATTCGCAATGTTGATAATAGCAACAATGTTGATAATACCGATAAAATTGAAAAAATTGAGTAAATTTTAAAAATTCAAAAAATTGGAAAAATCGATAAAACTGATAATATTGATAATATTGGTCATATTCACATTGTTAATGATAGCAACAATGTTGATAATATCGATAAAATTGAAATAATTGAAAAAATTGAAAAAATTTGAAAAATTTGAAAAATTCAGAAAATTGAAAAAATCGATAAAACCGATATTATTCACAATGTTGATGATAGCAACAATGTTGATAATATCGATAAAATTGAAAAAATTGAAAAAATTGAAAAAATTCAAAAAATATGTAAAATTTACATAATTCAAAAAATTGAAAAAATCGATGAAACCGATAATATTAATAATATTGATAATATTCGCAATGTTGATAATAGCAACAATGTTGATAATACCGATAAAATTGAAAAAATTGAGTAAATTTTAAAAATTCAAAAAATTGGAAAAATCGATAAAACTGATAATATTGATAATATTGATCATATTCACAATGTTAATGATAGCAACAATGTTAAGAATATAGATAAAATTTAAAAAATGTGGAAAATTGAAAAAATATGAAAAATTAAAAAATTAAAACAATTGAAAAAATCGAGAAAACGGATAATATTGATAATATTTACAATGTTAATGATAGCAACAATGTTGATAATAGCGATAAAATTGAAAGAATTGAGAAAATTTTAAAAATTCAAAAAATTGGAAAATCGATAAAACTGATAATATTGATAATTTTTATCATATTCACAATGTTAATGATAGCAACAATGTTGCGAATATAGATAAAATTGTAAAAAAGTGAAAAATTGAAAAATATGAAAAATTGAAAAAATTAAAAAATTGAAAAAATCGATAAAACTGATAATATTGATAATATTCTCAATGCTGCTGACAGCAACAATGTTGATAATATCGATGAAATTGAAAAAATTTGTAAAATTAAAAAATTGAAAAAATCGATTGTTATATCCTACTCCTCCCGTCATCATTATTGTTATTATTATAAGTACAGTTATTATTATTATTACTGTTTTCACTATTATTTTTATCATCATTATTATTATTACTATTATTATTATTAGTACTACTATTATTATTGTAATCGTCTCATTATAATCAAATAGCATAAGTGTAACCTTATAATAAGAATATGCAAGAACAGCACAATTCCATTCCCACAGTCCGACTGTCCTTTCCTGCTTACCTACCACAAATCTCCCTCCCCTTCAGGCCAGAACCCCTAACCCTGATGTTTTCCTTATCAAGCGAGTACGAAGAGGCGACACTCTCGTAAAGCACTCCAATAGAGACAGTTCACTAAATATACGATTTTATACAATTTGAAACTGCGTGAATCAAGTTGATCTCCTCCGCACTTCCTTTAAATCGGGACTAGGACCCAAATTTTCCTTGCGATTGTTAATCCGCCCGCTACATCGGCGGGGACATAACATCCATTTTTTCAATTTCGTCGATATTGTCAACATTGTTGCTATCATTAACGATGTGAATATGATCAATATTATCAGTTTTATCGATTTTCCAATTTTTTGAATTTTTAAAATTATCTCAATTTTTTCAATTTTATCGGTATTATCAACATTGTTGCTATCATCAACACTGTAAATATTATCAATATTATCAATATTATCAGTTTTATCGATTTTTTCAATTTTTTGAATTTTTCAAATTTTTTCCATTTTTTCAATTCTATCGCTATTATCAACATTGTTGCTATCATTAACGTTGTAAATATTATCAATATTATCAGTGTTATCGATTTTTTCAATTTTTTGAATTTTTAAAATTTTCTCAATTCTTTCAATTTTATCGGTATTATCAACACTGTTGCTATTATCAACATTGCGAATATTATCAATATTATTAATATTATCGGTTTTATCGATTTTTTCAATTTTTTGAATTATTCAAATTTTTCAAATTTTTTCAATTTTTTCAATTATTTCAATTTTATCGATATTACCAACATTGTTGCTATCATTAACAATGTGAATATGATCAATATTATCAATATTATCAGTTTTATCGATTTTTCCATTTTTTTGAATTTTTAAAATTTTCTCAATTTTTTCAATTTTAACGGTATTATCAACATTGTTGCTATCATCAACGTTGTAAATATTATCAATATTATCAGTTTTATTGATTCTTTCAATTCTTTGAATTCTTCAAAGTTTCAAATTTTTTCAATTTTTTCAATCTTATCGATATTATCAACATTGTTGCTATCATTAACGATGTGAATATGATCAATATTATCAATATTATCAGTTTTATCGATTTTCCAATTTTCTGAATTTTTAAAATTATCTCAATTTTTTCAATTTGTCGGTATTATCAACATTGTTGCTATCATCAACGTTGTAAATATTATCAATATTATCAGTTTTATTGATTTTTTCAATTCTTTGAATTCTTCAAAATTTCAAATTTTTTCAATTTTTTCAATTTTATCGATATTATCAACATTGTTGCTATCGTCAACATTGTGAATATTATCAATATTATCAATGTTATCAGTTTTATCGAGTTTTCCAATTTTTTGAATTTTTCAGTTTTTTCAATTTTAGCGATATTATCAACATTGTTGCTATCATCAATATTGTGCATATTGTCAATATTATCAATATTATCAGTTTTATCGATTACTCCAACTTTGAATTTCTCAAATTTTTCAAATTATCTCAATTTTTTCACTTTTGTCGATATTATCAACAGTGCTGATATCATCTACATTTTGAACACTACCAATACTATTAGTTTTTCGGATATTTTCGACTTTTTCAATTTTTCCAATTTTACCGATATCATCAACATTGTTGATATCATCAACATTGTGGATATTATCAATATTATCAGTCTTGTCGCTTTTTTCAACTTTCCGAGTTATTCAAATTTTTTCCATTTTTTCAGTTTTATCGATATTATCAACATTGCTGCTATCATCAACATTGTGCATATTATCAATATTATCAATATTGTCAGTTTCACCGATTTTTCCAATTTTTTCTCTTTTTTCAATTTTATCGATATTATCAACATTGTGTCTCAGTCTCTGTCTCTACCTATGTCTCTGCCTCTGTTTGTGTCTCTGTCTCCATCTTTGCCTCCGTCTTCTTTGCCGTCTTTGTCTCCGTCTTTGCCGTCCTTGTCTCCGTCTTTGTCGTCCTTTTTGTCTCCGTCCTTGTCTCCGTCGTTGCCTCCGTTTTTGCCTCCGTCTTTGTCTCCGTCTTTGTCTCCGTCTTTATCTCCATCTTTGTCTTCCTCTTCGTCTCCGTCTTTGTCTTCGTTATTGTCTCCGCCGCTCTGTCTCCGTGTTTGCCTCCTGCCGCTCTATCTCTGCCTCTGTCTCTGTCTCTGCTTCTGTCTCTGTCTCTGTCCCCGTCCCTGCCCCTGTCCCTGTCGCTGTCTGTGTCTCTGCCTCTGTCTCTGTCTCTGTCTCTGTCTCTGTCTGTATCTTTGTCTCCGTCTTTGCCTCCGTCTTTGTCTCCTGCTCCACCGTCTTTGTTTCCTGCCACTCCGTCTTTATCTCCTGCCGCTCTGTCTCTGTCTCTGCTCCTCTGTCTCTGTCTCTGTCACTGTATCTGTCTCTGTCTCTGTCTGTTTCTCTGTCTCCGTCTTTGGCTCCGTCTTTGTCTGCGTCTTTATCTCCGTCTTTGCCTTCGTCTTTGTCTCCGTCTTTGTCACCGTCTTTATCTCCATCTTTGTCTCCTGCCCCTCCGCCTTTGTCTCCTGCCCCACCGTCTTTATGTCCTGCCCCTCTGTCTCTGTCTCTGCCCCTCTGGCTCTGTCTCTGTATCTGTCTCTGTCTCTGTCTCCGTCTTTGTCTCTGTTTTTATCTCTGTCTCTGTCTTTGGCCTTGTCTTTGTCTCGGTCTTTGTCACCGTCTTTGTCTCCGTCTTTGTCACCGTCTTTGTCTCCGTCTTCGTCTTCCTCTTTGTTTCCGCCTTTATCTCCGTCTTTGTCTCCTGCGCCAGGGTCACCGCCCTTGTCTCCTGCCCCTCTGTTTCTGTCGCTCTCTCTGTCTCTGGCTGTGTCCCTGTCTCGGTCTCTGTCTCTGCCTCTGTCTCTGCCTCCGCCTCTGTATCTGTCTCTGTCTCTGCCTCTGTCTCTGTCTCTGTCTCTGTATCTGACTCTGTCTCCGTCTTTGTCTTCGTCTTTGTCTCCGTCTTTGTGGCTGTCTCTGTCTCTGCCTCTGTCTCTGTCTCTGTCTCTGTATCTGACTCTGTCTCCGTCTTTGTCTTCGTCTTTGTCTCCGTCTTTGTGGCTGTCTTTGTCTCCGTATTTGTCTCCGTCTTTGTCTCCGTCCATGCCTCCTGCCCCTCTGTCTCGGTCTTTGTCTCATGCACCTCTGTCTCTGTCTCTGTCTCTGTCTCTGTCTCTGTCTGTGTCTCTGTATTACACTCTGTCTCCGTCTTTGTCTTCGTCTTTGTCTCCGTCTTTGTGCCTGTCTTTGTCTCCGTATTTGTATCCGACTGTGTATCCATCTTTGTCTCCGTCTTTGTCTATGTCTTTGTCTCCGTCTTTGTCTCCGTCCATGTCTCCTGCCCCTCTGTCTCGGTCTTTGTCTCATGCGCCTCTGTCTCTGTCTCTGCCTCTGTCTGTGTCTATGTCTCTGTCTCTGTCTCTGTCTCTGTCTCTGCCTCTGTCTCTGTCTCTGTCTCTGTCTCTGTCTCTGCCTCTGTCTCTGTCTCTGTCTCTGTCTCTGTCTCTGTATCTGACTCTGTCTCCGTCTTTGCCTCCGTCCTTGTCTCCGTCTTTGTCTACGTCTTTGTCTCCGTCTTTGTCTCCGTCCATGTCTCCTGCGCCTCTGTTTTGGTCTTTGTCTCATGCACCTCTGTCTCTGTCTCTGTCTCTGTCTCTGTCTCTGTCTGTGTATGTGTCTCTGTCTTTGTCTCCGCATCGGACTCTGTCTCCGTCTCTGTCTCCGCCTTTGTCTCTGCCTTGGTCTCCGTATTTGTCTCCGTCTGTGTCTCCACCTTTGTCTCCGTCTTTGTCTCCGCCTTTGTCTCAGTCGTTGTCTCCGTCTTTGTCTCCGTCTTTGTCTACGTCTTTGTCTCCGCCTTTGTCTCCGTCTTTGTCACCGTCTTTGTCTCCGTCTTCGTCTTCCTCTTTGTTTCCGCCTTTGTCTCCGTCTTTGTCCCCTGCGCCAGGTTCACCGACCTTGTCTCCTGCCCCTCTGTTTCTGTCGCTCTCTCTGTCTCTGTCTGTGTCTCTGTCTCGGTCCCTGTCTCTGCCTCTGTCTCTGCCTCTGTCTCTGTATCTGTCTCTGTCTCTGTCTTTGTCTCTGTCTCTGTCTCTGTCTCTGTCTCTGTCTCTGTCTCTGTCTCTGTCCTTGTATCCGTCGTTGTCTCTGTCGTCGTCTTCCTCTTTGTCTCCGCCTTTGTCTCCGTCTTTGTCACCGTCTTCGTCTCCGTCTTTGTCTTCGTCTTTGTCTCCGTCTTTGTCTACGTCTTTGTCTCCGTCTTTGTCTCCGTCCATGCCTCCTGCGCATCCGTCTCGGCCTTTGTATCATGCACCTGTGTCTCTGTCTCTGTCTCTGCCTCTGTCTCTGTCTCTGTCTCTGTCTGTGTCTGTGTCTGTGTCTCTGTCTTTGTCTCCGCATCGGACTCTGTCTCCGTGTCTGTCTCCGCCTTTGTCTCTGCCTTGGTCTCCGTATTTGTCTCCGTCTGTGTCTCCACCTTTGTCTCCGTCTTTGTCTCCGCCTTTGTCTCAGTCGTTGTCTCCGTCTTTGTCTCCGTCTTTGTCTACGTCTTTGTCTCCGCCTTTGTCTCCGTCTTTGTCACCGTCTTTGTCTCCGTCTTCGTCTTCCTCTTTGTTTCCGCCTTTGTCTCCGTCTTTGTCTCCTGCGCCAGGGTCACCGCCCTTGTCTCCTGCCCCTCTGTTTCTGTCGCTCTCTCTGTCTCTGTCTGTGTCTCTGTGTCGGTGTCTGTCTCTGCCTCTGTCTCTGCCTCTGTCTCTGTCCTTGTATCCGTCGTTGTCTCCGTCTCTGTCACCGTCTTTGTCTCCGTCGTCGTCTTCCTCTTTGTCTCCGTCTTTGTCTCCGTCTTTGTCACCGTCTTTGTCTCCGTCTTTGTCTCCGTCTTTGTCTACGTCTTTGTCTCCGTCTTTGTCTTCGTCTTTGTCTCCGTCTTTGTCTCCGTCCATGTCTCCGTCTTTGTCTCCGTCCATGTCTCCTGCGCATCTGTCTCGGCCTTTGTATCATGCACCTGTGTCTCTGCCTCTGTCTCTGTCTCTGTCTGTGTCTCTGTCTCTGTCTCTGTATTACACACTGTCTCCGTCTTTGTGCCTGTCTTTGTCTCCGTATTTGTATCCGTCTGCGTATCCATCTTTGTCTCCGTCTTTGTCTCCGTCTTTGCCTCCGTCTTTGTCTCAGTCGTTGTCTCCGTCTTTGTCCCCGTCTTTGTCTTCCTACTTGTCTCTGTTTTTGTCTCCGTCTTTGTCTCTATCTCTGTCTCTGTCTCTGTCTCCGTCTCTGTCTCTCTCTCTGCCTCTGTCTCTGTCTCGGTATCTTTTACTGTCTCTGTCTCTGTCCCTCTCTCCGCCCCTGTCTCTGTCTCTGTCGCTGGGTCAGTCTCTGTCTTTGCCTCTGTCTTTTCTCTGTCTCTGTCTCCGTCGCTGTCTCCGTCTTTATGTCCATCTGTGTCTCCGTCTTTGCCTCCGTCTTCTTTTCCGTGTTTTTCTTCGTCTTTGTCTCCCGCCCCGCCGTCTTTGTCTACTGCCACTCTGTCTCTATCTCTGTCTCTGTCTCTGTCTTTATCTCTGTCTCTGTCTTGGCCTCCGTCCTCGTCTCCGTCTTTGTCTCCTTCTCCTTCTTCGTCTTAGTCTCCGTCCTTGTCTCTGTCGTTGTCTCCGTATTTGTCTCCGTCTGTGTCTCCATCTTTGTCTCCGTCTTTGTCTACGTCTTTGTCTCCGTCTTTGTCTCCGTCCATGTCTCCGGCCCCTCTGTCTCGGTCTTTGTCTCATGCGCCTCTGTCTCTGTCTCTGCCTCTGTCTGTGTCTATGTCTCTGTCTCTGCCTCTGCATCGGTCTCTGTCCCTGTCCCTGTCCCTGTCTCTGTCTCTGTCCCTGTCTCTGTCTCTGCCTCTGTCTCTGTCCCCGTCTCTGCCTCTGTCTCTGCCTCTGTCTCTGTCTCTGTCTCTGTCTCTGTCTCTGTCTCCATCTCTGTCTCTGTCTCTGGCTCTGCCTCTGTCTCTGCCTGTGTCTCTGTCCCTGTCTCTGTCTCCGTCTCTGTCTCTGTCTCTGTCGCTGCCTCTGTCTCTGTCTCTGTCTCTGTCTCTGTATCTGATTCTGTCTCCGTCTTTGTCTCCGTCTTCGTCTACGTCTTTGTCTCCGTCTTTGTCTCCGTCCATGTCTCCTGCGCATCTGTCTCGGCCTTTGTATCATGCACCTGTGACTCTGTCTCTGTCTCTGTCTCTGTCTGTGTCGCTGTCTCTGTCTCTGTATTACACTCTGTCTCCGTCTTTGTCTTCGTCTTTGTCTCCGTCTTTGTGCCTGTCTTTGTCTCCGTATTTGTATCCGACTGTGTATCCATCTTTGTCTCCGTCTTTGTCTCCGTCTTTGCCTCCGTCCTTGTCTCCGTCTTTGTCTACGTCTTTGTCTCCGTCTTTGTCTACGTCTTTGCCTCCGTCTTTGTCACCGTCTTTGTCTACGTCTTTGTCTCCGTCTTTGTCTCCGTCCATGTCTCCTGCGCCTCTGTCTCGGTCTTTGTCTCATGCACCTCTGTCTCTGTCTCTGTCTCTGTGTCTGTCTCTGTCTGTGTCTGTGTCTCTGTCTTTGTCTCCGCATCGGACTCTGTCTCCGTCTCTGTCTTCGCCTTTGTCTCTGCCTTGGTCTCCGTATTTGTCTCCGTCTGTGTCTCCACCTTTGTCTCCGTCTTTGTCTCCGCCTTTGTCTCAGTCGTTGTCTCCGTCTTTGTCTCCGTCTTCGTCTTCCTCTTTGTTTCCGCCTTTGTCTCCGTCTTTGTCTCCTGCGCCAGGTTCACCGACCTTGTCTCCTGCCCCTCTGTTTCTGTCGCTCTCTCTGTCTCTGTCTGTGTCTCTGTCTCGGTCCCTGTCTCTGCCTCTGTCTCTGCCTCTGTCTCTGTATCTGTCTCTGTCTCTGTCTTTGTCTCTGTATCTGTCTCTGTCTCTGTCTCTGTCTCTGTCCTTGTATCCGTCGTTGTCTCTGTCGTCGTCTTCCTATTTGTCTCCGCCTTTGTCTCCGTCTTTGTCACCGTCTTCGTCTCCGTCTTTGTCTTCGTCTTTGTCTCCGTCTCTGTCTACGTCTTTGTCTCCGTCTTTGTCTCCGTCCATGCCTCCTGCGCATCTGTCTCGGCCTTTGTATCATGCACCTGTGTCTCTGTCTCTGTCTCTGCCTCTGTCTCTGTCTCTGTCTCTGTCTGTGTCTGTGTCTCTGTCTTTGTCTCCGCATCGGACTCTGTCTCCGTCTCTGTCTCCGCCTTTGTCTCTGCCTTGGTCTCCGTATTTGTCTCCGTCTGTGTCTCCACCTTTGTCTCCGTCTTTGTCTCCGCCTTTGTCACCGTCTTTGTCTCCGTCTTCGTCGTCCTCTTTGTTTCCGCCTTTGTCTCCGTCTTTGTCTCCTGCGCCAGGGTCACCGCCCTTGTCTCCTGCCCCTCTGTTTCTGTCGCTCTCCCTGTCTCTGTCTGTGTCTCTGTCTCGGTCCCTGTCTCTGCCTCTGTCTCTGCCTCTGTCTCTGTCTCTGTCTCTGTCTCTGTCTCTGTCTCCATCTCTGTCTCTGTCTCTGGCTCTGTCTTTGTCTCTGCCTGTGTCTCTGTCCCTGTCTCTGTCTCCGTCTCTGTCTCTGTCTCTGTCTCTGTCTCTGCCTCTGTCTCTGTATCTGACTCTGTCTCCGTCTTTGTTTTCGTCTTTGTCTCCGTCTTTGTCTACGTCTTTGTCTCCGCCTTTGTCTCCGTCTTTGTCACCGTCTTTGTCTCCGTCTTCGTCTTCCTCTTTGTTTCCGCCTTTGTCTCCGTCTTTGTCTCCTGCGCCAGGGTCACCGCCCTTGTCTCCTGCCCCTCTGTTTCTGTCGCTCTCTCTGTCTCTGTCTGTGTCTCTGTGTCGGTGTCTGTCTCTGCCTCTGTCTCTGCCTCTGTCTCTGTCCTTGTATCCGTCGTTGTCTCCGTCTCTGTCACCGTCTTTGTCTCCGTCGTCGTCTTCCTCTTTGTCTCCGTCTTTGTCTCCGTCTTTTTCACCGTCTTTGTCTCCGTCTTTGTCTCCGTCTTTGTCTACGTCTTTGTCTCCGTCTTTGTCTTCGTCTTTGTCTCCGTCTTTGTCTCCGTCCATGTCTCCGTCTTTGTCTCCGTCCATGTCTCCTGCGCATCTGTCTCGGCCTTTGTATCATGCACCTGTGTCTCTGCCTCTGTCTCTGTCTCTGTCTGTGTCTCTGTCTCTGTCTCTGTATTACACACTGTCTCCGTCTTTGTGCCTGTCTTTGTCTCCGTATTTGTATCCGTCTGCGTATCCATCTTTGTCTCCGTCTTTGTCTCCGTCTTTGCCTCCGTCTTTGTCTCAGTCGTTGTCTCCGTCTTTGTCCCCGTCTTTGTCTTCCTACTTGTCTCTGTTTTTGTCTCCGTCTTTGTCTCTATCTCTGTCTCTGTCTCTGTCTCCGTCTCTGTCTCTCTCTCTGCCTCTGTCTCTGTCTCGGTATCTTTTACTGTCTCTGTCTCTGTCCCTCTCTCCGCCCCTGTCTCTGTCTCTGTCGCTGGGTCAGTCTCTGTCTTTGCCTCTGTCTTTTCTCTGTCTCTGTCTCCGTCGCTGTCTCCGTCTTTATGTCCATCTGTGTCTCCGTCTTTGCCTCCGTCTTCTTTTCCGTGTTTTTCTTCGTCTTTGTCTCCCGCCCCGCCGTCTTTGTCTACTGCCACTCTGTCTCTATCTCTGTCTCTGTCTCTGTCTTTATCTCTGTCTCTGTCTTGGCCTCCGTCCTCGTCTCCGTCTTTGTCTCCTTCTCCTTCTTCGTCTTAGTCTCCGTCCTTGTCTCTGTCGTTGTCTCCGTATTTGTCTCCGTCTGTGTCTCCATCTTTGTCTCCGTCTTTGTCTACGTCTTTGTCTCCGTCTTTGTCTCCGTCCATGTCTCCGGCCCCTCTGTCTCGGTCTTTGTCTCATGCGCCTCTGTCTCTGTCTCTGCCTCTGTCTGTGTCTATGTCTCTGTCTCTGCCTCTGCATCGGTCTCTGTCCCTGTCCCTGTCCCTGTCTCTGTCTCTGTCCCTGTCTCTGTCTCTGCCTCTGTCTCTGTCCCCGTCTCTGCCTCTGTCTCTGCCTCTGTCTCTGTCTCTGTCTCTGTCTCTGTCTCTGTCTCCATCTCTGTCTCTGTCTCTGGCTCTGTCTCTGTCTCTGCCTGTGTCTCTGTCCCTGTCTCTGTCTCCGTCTCTGTCTCTGTCTCTGTCGCTGCCTCTGTCTCTGTCTCTGTCTCTGTCTCTGTATCTGACTCTGTCTCCGTCTTTGTCTGCGTCTTCGTCTACGTCTTTGTCTCCGTCTTTGTCTCCGTCCATGTCTCCTGCGCATCTGTCTCGGCCTTTGTATCATGCACCTGTGACTCTGTCTCTGTCTCTGTCTCTGTCTGTGTCGCTGTCTCTGTCTCTGTATTACACTCTGTCTCCGTCTTTGTCTTCGTCTTTGTCTCCGTCTTTGTGCCTGTCTTTGTCTCCGTATTTGTATCCGACTGTGTATCCATCTTTGTCTCCGTCTTTGTCTCCGTCTTTGCCTCCGTCCTTGTCTCCGTCTTTGTCTACGTCTTTGTCTCCGTCTTTGTCTACGTCTTTGCCTCCGTCTTTGTCACCGTCTTTGTCTACGTCTTTGCTCCGTCTTTGTCTCCGTCCATGTCTCCTGCGCCTCTGTCTCGGTCTTTGTCTCATGCACCTCTGTCTCTGTCTCTGTCTCTGTGTCTGTCTCTGTCTGTGTCTGTGTCTCTGTCTTTGTCTCCGCATCGGACTCTGTCTCCGTCTCTGTCTTCGCCTTTGTCTCTGCCTTGGTCTCCGTATTTGTCTCCGTCTGTGTCTCCACCTTTGTCTCCGTCTTTGTCTCCGCCTTTGTCTCAGTCGTTGTCTCCGTCTTTGTCTCCGTCTTCGTCTTCCTCTTTGTTTCCGCCTTTGTCTCCGTCTTTGTCTCCTGCGCCAGGTTCACCGACCTTGTCTCCTGCCCCTCTGTTTCTGTCGCTCTCTCTGTCTCTGTCTGTGTCTCTGTCTCGGTCCCTGTCTCTGCCTCTGTCTCTGCCTCTGTCTCTGTATCTGTCTCTGTCTCTGTCTTTGTCTCTGTATCTGTCTCTGTCTCTGTCTCTGTCTCTGTCCTTGTATCCGTCGTTGTCTCTGTCGTCGTCTTCCTATTTGTCTCCGCCTTTGTCTCCGTCTTTGTCACCGTCTTCGTCTCCGTCTTTGTCTTCGTCTTTGTCTCCGTCTCTGTCTACGTCTTTGTCTCCGTCTTTGTCTCCGTCCATGCCTCCTGCGCATCTGTCTCGGCCTTTGTATCATGCACCTGTGTCTCTGTCTCTGTCTCTGCCTCTGTCTCTGTCTCTGTCTCTGTCTGTGTCTGTGTCTCTGTCTTTGTCTCCGCATCGGACTCTGTCTCCGTCTCTGTCTCCGCCTTTGTCTCTGCCTTGGTCTCCGTATTTGTCTCCGTCTGTGTCTCCACCTTTGTCTCCGTCTTTGTCTCCGCCTTTGTCACCGTCTTTGTCTCCGTCTTCGTCGTCCTCTTTGTTTCCGCCTTTGTCTCCGTCTTTGTCTCCTGCGCCAGGGTCACCGCCCTTGTCTCCTGCCCCTCTGTTTCTGTCGCTCTCCCTGTCTCTGTCTGTGTCTCTGTCTCGGTCCCTGTCTCTGCCTCTGTCTCTGCCTCTGTCTCTGTCTCTGTCTCTGTCTCTGTCTCTGTCTCCATCTCTGTCTCTGTCTCTGGCTCTGTCTTTGTCTCTGCCTGTGTCTCTGTCCCTGTCTCTGTCTCCGTCTCTGTCTCTGTCTCTGTCTCTGTCTCTGCCTCTGTCTCTGTATCTGACTCTGTCTCCGTCTTTGTTTTCGTATTTGTCTCCGTCTGTGTCTCCACCTTTGTCTCCGTCTTTGTCTCCGCCTTTGTCACCGTCTTTGTCTCCGTCTTCGTCGTCCTCTTTGTTTCCGCCTTTGTCTCCGTCTTTGTCTCCTGCGCCAGGGTCACCGCCCTTGTCTCCTGCCCCTCTGTTTCTGTCGCTCTCCCTGTCTCTGTCTGTGTCTCTGTCTCGGTCCCTGTCTCTGCCTCTGTCTCTGCCTCTGTCTCTGTCTCTGTCTCTGTCTCTGTCTCTGTCTCCATCTCTGTCTCTGTCTCTGGCTCTGTCTTTGTCTCTGCCTGTGTCTCTGTCCCTGTCTCTGTCTCCGTCTCTGTCTCTGTCTCTGTCTCTGTCTCTGCCTCTGTCTCTGTATCTGACTCTGTCTCCGTCTTTGTTTTCGTCTTTGTCTCCGTCTTTGTCTACGTCTTTGTCTCCGCCTTTGTCTCCGTCTTTGTCACCGTCTTTGTCTCCGTCTTCGTCTTCCTCTTTGTTTCCGCCTTTGTCTCCGTCTTTGTCTCCTGCGCCAGGGTCACCGCCCTTGTCTCCTGCCCCTCTGTTTCTGTCGCTCTCTCTGTCTCTGTCTGTGTCTCTGTGTCGGTGTCTGTCTCTGCCTCTGTCTCTGCCTCTGTCTCTGTCCTTGTATCCGTCGTTGTCTCCGTCTCTGTCACCGTCTTTGTCTCCGTCGTCGTCTTCCTCTTTGTCTCCGTCTTTGTCTCCGTCTTTGTCACCGTCTTTGTCTCCGTCTTTGTCTCCGTCTTTGTCTACGTCTTTGTCTCCGTCTTTGTCTTCGTCTTTGTCTCCGTCTTTGTCTCCGTCCATGTCTCCGTCTTTGTCTCCGTCCATGTCTCCTGCGCATCTGTCTCGGCCTTTGTATCATGCACCTGTGTCTCTGCCTCTGTCTCTGTCTCTGTCTGTGTCTCTGTCTCTGTCTCTGTATTACACACTGTCTCCGTCTTTGTGCCTGTCTTTGTCTCCGTATTTGTATCCGTCTGCGTATCCATCTTTGTCTCCGTCTTTGTCTCCGTCTTTGCCTCCGTCTTTGTCTCAGTCGTTGTCTCCGTCTTTGTCCCCGTCTTTGTCTTCCTACTTGTCTCTGTTTTTGTCTCCGTCTTTGTCTCTATCTCTGTCTCTGTCTCTGTCTCCGTCTCTGTCTCTCTCTCTGCCTCTGTCTCTGTCTCGGTATCTTTTACTGTCTCTGTCTCTGTCCCTCTCTCCGCCCCTGTCTCTGTCTCTGTCGCTGGGTCAGTCTCTGTCTTTGCCTCTGTCTTTTCTCTGTCTCTGTCTCCGTCGCTGTCTCCGTCTTTATGTCCATCTGTGTCTCCGTCTTTGCCTCCGTCTTCTTTTCCGTGTTTTTCTTCGTCTTTGTCTCCCGCCCCGCCGTCTTTGTCTACTGCCACTCTGTCTCTATCTCTGTCTCTGTCTCTGTCTTTATCTCTGTCTCTGTCTTGGCCTCCGTCCTCGTCTCCGTCTTTGTCTCCTTCTCCTTCTTCGTCTTAGTCTCCGTCCTTGTCTCTGTCGTTGTCTCCGTATTTGTCTCCGTCTGTGTCTCCATCTTTGTCTCCGTCTTTGTCTACGTCTTTGTCTCCGTCTTTGTCTCCGTCCATGTCTCCGGCCCCTCTGTCTCGGTCTTTGTCTCATGCGCCTCTGTCTCTGTCTCTGCCTCTGTCTGTGTCTATGTCTCTGTCTCTGCCTCTGCATCGGTCTCTGTCCCTGTCCCTGTCCCTGTCTCTGTCTCTGTCCCTGTCTCTGTCTCTGCCTCTGTCTCTGTCCCCGTCTCTGCCTCTGTCTCTGCCTCTGTCTCTGTCTCTGTCTCTGTCTCTGTCTCTGTCTCCATCTCTGTCTCTGTCTCTGGCTCTGTCTCTGTCTCTGCCTGTGTCTCTGTCCCTGTCTCTGTCTCCGTCTCTGTCTCTGTCTCTGTCGCTGCCTCTGTCTCTGTCTCTGTCTCTGTCTCTGTATCTGACTCTGTCTCCGTCTTTGTCTGCGTCTTCGTCTACGTCTTTGTCTCCGTCTTTGTCTCCGTCCATGTCTCCTGCGCATCTGTCTCGGCCTTTGTATCATGCACCTGTGACTCTGTCTCTGTCTCTGTCTCTGTCTGTGTCGCTGTCTCTGTCTCTGTATTACACTCTGTCTCCGTCTTTGTCTTCGTCTTTGTCTCCGTCTTTGTGCCTGTCTTTGTCTCCGTATTTGTATCCGACTGTGTATCCATCTTTGTCTCCGTCTTTGTCTCCGTCTTTGCCTCCGTCCTTGTCTCCGTCTTTGTCTACGTCTTTGTCTCCGTCTTTGTCTACGTCTTTGCCTCCGTCTTTGTCACCGTCTTTGTCTACGTCTTTGTCTCCGTCTTTGTCTCCGTCCATGTCTCCTGCGCCTCTGTCTCGGTCTTTGTCTCATGCACCTCTGTCTCTGTCTCTGTCTCTGTGTCTGTCTCTGTCTGTGTCTGTGTCTCTGTCTTTGTCTCCGCATCGGACTCTGTCTCCGTCTCTGTCTTCGCCTTTGTCTCTGCCTTGGTCTCCGTATTTGTCTCCGTCTGTGTCTCCACCTTTGTCTCCGTCTTTGTCTCCGCCTTTGTCTCAGTCGTTGTCTCCGTCTTTGTCTCCGTCTTCGTCTTCCTCTTTGTTTCCGCCTTTGTCTCCGTCTTTGTCTCCTGCGCCAGGTTCACCGACCTTGTCTCCTGCCCCTCTGTTTCTGTCGCTCTCTCTGTCTCTGTCTGTGTCTCTGTCTCGGTCCCTGTCTCTGCCTCTGTCTCTGCCTCTGTCTCTGTATCTGTCTCTGTCTCTGTCTTTGTCTCTGTATCTGTCTCTGTCTCTGTCTCTGTCTCTGTCCTTGTATCCGTCGTTGTCTCTGTCGTCGTCTTCCTATTTGTCTCCGCCTTTGTCTCCGTCTTTGTCACCGTCTTCGTCTCCGTCTTTGTCTTCGTCTTTGTCTCCGTCTCTGTCTACGTCTTTGTCTCCGTCTTTGTCTCCGTCCATGCCTCCTGCGCATCTGTCTCGGCCTTTGTATCATGCACCTGTGTCTCTGTCTCTGTCTCTGCCTCTGTCTCTGTCTCTGTCTCTGTCTGTGTCTGTGTCTCTGTCTTTGTCTCCGCATCGGACTCTGTCTCCGTCTCTGTCTCCGCCTTTGTCTCTGCCTTGGTCTCCGTATTTGTCTCCGTCTGTGTCTCCACCTTTGTCTCCGTCTTTGTCTCCGTCTTCGTCTTCCTCTTTGTTTCCGCCTTTGTCTCCGTCTTTGTCTCCTGCGCCAGGGTCACCGCCCTTGTCTCCTGCCCCTCTGTTTCTGTCGCTCTCTCTGTCTCTGTCTGTGTCTCTGTGTCGGTGTCTGTCTCTGCCTCTGTCTCTGCCTCTGTCTCTGTCCTTGTATCCGTCGTTGTCTCCGTCTCTGTCACCGTCTTTGTCTCCGTCGTCGTCTTCCTCTTTGTCTCCGTCTTTGTCTCCGTCTTTGTCACCGTCTTTGTCTCCGTCTTTGTCTCCGTCTTTGTCTACGTCTTTGTCTCCGTCTTTGTCTTCGTCTTTGTCTCCGTCTTTGTCTCCGTCCATGTCTCCGTCTTTGTCTCCGTCCATGTCTCCTGCGCATCTGTCTCGGCCTTTGTATCATGCACCTGTGTCTCTGCCTCTGTCTCTGTCTCTGTCTGTGTCTCTGTCTCTGTCTCTGTATTACACACTGTCTCCGTCTTTGTGCCTGTCTTTGTCTCCGTATTTGTATCCGTCTGCGTATCCATCTTTGTCTCCGTCTTTGTCTCCGTCTTTGCCTCCGTCTTTGTCTCAGTCGTTGTCTCCGTCTTTGTCCCCGTCTTTGTCTTCCTACTTGTCTCTGTTTTTGTCTCCGTCTTTGTCTCTATCTCTGTCTCTGTCTCTGTCTCCGTCTCTGTCTCTCTCTCTGCCTCTGTCTCTGTCTCGGTATCTTTTACTGTCTCTGTCTCTGTCCCTCTCTCCGCCCCTGTCTCTGTCTCTGTCGCTGGGTCAGTCTCTGTCTTTGCCTCTGTCTTTTCTCTGTCTCTGTCTCCGTCGCTGTCTCCGTCTTTGTCTCCGTCCATGCCTCCTGCGCATCTGTCTCGGCCTTTGTATCATGCACCTGTGTCTCTGTCTCTGTCTCTGCCTCTGTCTCTGTCTCTGTCTCTGTCTGTGTCTGTGTCTCTGTCTTTGTCTCCGCATCGGACTCTGTCTCCGTCTCTGTCTCCGCCTTTGTCTCTGCCTTGGTCTCCGTATTTGTCTCCGTCTGTGTCTCCACCTTTGTCTCCGTCTTTGTCTCCGCCTTTGTCACCGTCTTTGTCACCGTCTTTGTCTCCGTCTTCGTCTTCCTCTTTGTTTCCGCCTTTGTCTCCGTCTTTGTCTCCTGCGCCAGGGTCACCGCCCTTGTCTCCTGCCCCTCTGTTTCTGTCGCTCTCTCTGTCTCTGTCTGTGTCTCTGTGTCGGTGTCTGTCTCTGCCTCTGTCTCTGCCTCTGTCTCTGTCCTTGTATCCGTCGTTGTCTCCGTCTCTGTCACCGTCTTTGTCTCCGTCGTCGTCTTCCTCTTTGTCTCCGTCTTTGTCTCCGTCTTTGTCACCGTCTTTGTCTCCGTCTTTGTCTCCGTCTTTGTCTACGTCTTTGTCTCCGTCTTTGTCTTCGTCTTTGTCTCCGTCTTTGTCTCCGTCCATGTCTCCGTCTTTGTCTCCGTCCATGTCTCCTGCGCATCTGTCTCGGCCTTTGTATCATGCACCTGTGTCTCTGCCTCTGTCTCTGTCTCTGTCTGTGTCTCTGTCTCTGTCTCTGTATTACACACTGTCTCCGTCTTTGTGCCTGTCTTTGTCTCCGTATTTGTATCCGTCTGCGTATCCATCTTTGTCTCCGTCTTTGTCTCCGTCTTTGCCTCCGTCTTTGTCTCAGTCGTTGTCTCCGTCTTTGTCCCCGTCTTTGTCTTCCTACTTGTCTCTGTTTTTGTCTCCGTCTTTGTCTCTATCTCTGTCTCTGTCTCTGTCTCCGTCTCTGTCTCTCTCTCTGCCTCTGTCTCTGTCTCGGTATCTTTTACTGTCTCTGTCTCTGTCCCTCTCTCCGCCCCTGTCTCTGTCTCTGTCGCTGGGTCAGTCTCTGTCTTTGCCTCTGTCTTTTCTCTGTCTCTGTCTCCGTCGCTGTCTCCGTCTTTATGTCCATCTGTGTCTCCGTCTTTGCCTCCGTCTTCTTTTCCGTGTTTTTCTTCGTCTTTGTCTCCCGCCCCGCCGTCTTTGTCTACTGCCACTCTGTCTCTATCTCTGTCTCTGTCTCTGTCTTTATCTCTGTCTCTGTCTTGGCCTCCGTCCTCGTCTCCGTCTTTGTCTCCTTCTCCTTCTTCGTCTTAGTCTCCGTCCTTGTCTCTGTCGTTGTCTCCGTATTTGTCTCCGTCTGTGTCTCCATCTTTGTCTCCGTCTTTGTCTACGTCTTTGTCTCCGTCTTTGTCTCCGTCCATGTCTCCGGCCCCTCTGTCTCGGTCTTTGTCTCATGCGCCTCTGTCTCTGTCTCTGCCTCTGTCTGTGTCTATGTCTCTGTCTCTGCCTCTGCATCGGTCTCTGTCCCTGTCCCTGTCCCTGTCTCTGTCTCTGTCCCTGTCTCTGTCTCTGCCTCTGTCTCTGTCCCCGTCTCTGCCTCTGTCTCTGCCTCTGTCTCTGTCTCTGTCTCTGTCTCTGTCTCTGTCTCCATCTCTGTCTCTGTCTCTGGCTCTGTCTCTGTCTCTGCCTGTGTCTCTGTCCCTGTCTCTGTCTCCGTCTCTGTCTCTGTCTCTGTCGCTGCCTCTGTCTCTGTCTCTGTCTCTGTCTCTGTATCTGACTCTGTCTCCGTCTTTGTCTCCGTCTTCGTCTACGTCTTTGTCTCCGTCTTTGTCTCCGTCCATGTCTCCTGCGCATCTGTCTCGGCCTTTGTATCATGCACCTGTGACTCTGTCTCTGTCTCTGTCTCTGTCTGTGTCGCTGTCTCTGTCTCTGTATTACACTCTGTCTCCGTCTTTGTCTTCGTCTTTGTCTCCGTCTTTGTGCCTGTCTTTGTCTCCGTATTTGTATCCGACTGTGTATCCATCTTTGTCTCCGTCTTTGTCTCCGTCTTTGCCTCCGTCCTTGTCTCCGTCTTTGTCTACGTCTTTGTCTCCGTCTTTGTCTACGTCTTTGCCTCCGTCTTTGTCACCGTCTTTGTCTACGTCTTTGTCTCCGTCTTTGTCTCCGTCCATGTCTCCTGCGCCTCTGTCTCGGTCTTTGTCTCATGCACCTCTGTCTCTGTCTCTGTCTCTGTGTCTGTCTCTGTCTGTGTCTGTGTCTCTGTCTTTGTCTCCGCATCGGACTCTGTCTCCGTCTCTGTCTTCGCCTTTGTCTCTGCCTTGGTCTCCGTATTTGTCTCCGTCTGTGTCTCCACCTTTGTGTCCGTCTTTGTCTCCGCCTTTGTCTCAGTCGTTGTCTCCGTCTTTGTCTCCGTCTTCGTCTTCCTCTTTGTTTCCGCCTTTGTCTCCGTCTTTGTCTCCTGCGCCAGGTTCACCGACCTTGTCTCCTGCCCCTCTGTTTCTGTCGCTCTCTCTGTCTCTGTCTGTGTCTCTGTCTCGGTCCCTGTCTCTGCCTCTGTCTCTGCCTCTGTCTCTGTATCTGTCTCTGTCTCTGTCTTTGTCTCTGTATCTGTCTCTGTCTCTGTCTCTGTCTCTGTCCTTGTATCCGTCGTTGTCTCTGTCGTCGTCTTCCTATTTGTCTCCGCCTTTGTCTCCGTCTTTGTCACCGTCTTCGTCTCCGTCTTTGTCTTCGTCTTTGTCTCCGTCTCTGTCTACGTCTTTGTCTCCGTCTTTGTCTCCGTCCATGCCTCCTGCGCATCTGTCTCGGCCTTTGTATCATGCACCTGTGTCTCTGTCTCTGTCTCTGCCTCTGTCTCTGTCTCTGTCTCTGTCTGTGTCTGTGTCTCTGTCTTTGTCTCCGCATCGGACTCTGTCTCCGTCTCTGTCTCCGCCTTTGTCTCTGCCTTGGTCTCCGTATTTGTCTCCGTCTGTGTCTCCACCTTTGTCTCCGTCTTTGTCTCCGTCTTCGTCTTCCTCTTTGTTTCCGCCTTTGTCTCCGTCTTTGTCTCCTGCGCCAGGGTCACCGCCCTTGTCTCCTGCCCCTCTGTTTCTGTCGCTCTCTCTGTCTCTGTCTGTGTCTCTGTGTCGGTGTCTGTCTCTGCCTCTGTCTCTGCCTCTGTCTCTGTCCTTGTATCCGTCGTTGTCTCCGTCTCTGTCACCGTCTTTGTCTCCGTCGTCGTCTTCCTCTTTGTCTCCGTCTTTGTCTCCGTCTTTGTCACCGTCTTTGTCTCCGTCTTTGTCTCCGTCTTTGTCTACGTCTTTGTCTCCGTCTTTGTCTTCGTCTTTGTCTCCGTCTTTGTCTCCGTCCATGTCTCCGTCTTTGTCTCCGTCCATGTCTCCTGCGCATCTGTCTCGGCCTTTGTATCATGCACCTGTGTCTCTGCCTCTGTCTCTGTCTCTGTCTGTGTCTCTGTCTCTGTCTCTGTATTACACACTGTCTCCGTCTTTGTGCCTGTCTTTGTCTCCGTATTTGTATCCGTCTGCGTATCCATCTTTGTCTCCGTCTTTGTCTCCGTCTTTGCCTCCGTCTTTGTCTCAGTCGTTGTCTCCGTCTTTGTCCCCGTCTTTGTCTTCCTACTTGTCTCTGTTTTTGTCTCCGTCTTTGTCTCTATCTCTGTCTCTGTCTCTGTCTCCGTCTCTGTCTCTCTCTCTGCCTCTGTCTCTGTCTCGGTATCTTTTACTGTCTCTGTCTCTGTCCCTCTCTCCGCCCCTGTCTCTGTCTCTGTCGCTGGGTCAGTCTCTGTCTTTGCCTCTGTCTTTTCTCTGTCTCTGTCTCCGTCGCTGTCTCCGTCTTTGTCTCCGTCCATGCCTCCTGCGCATCTGTCTCGGCCTTTGTATCATGCACCTGTGTCTCTGTCTCTGTCTCTGCCTCTGTCTCTGTCTCTGTCTCTGTCTGTGTCTGTGTCTCTGTCTTTGTCTCCGCATCGGACTCTGTCTCCGTCTCTGTCTCCGCCTTTGTCTCTGCCTTGGTCTCCGTATTTGTCTCCGTCTGTGTCTCCACCTTTGTCTCCGTCTTTGTCTCCGCCTTTGTCACCGTCTTTGTCACCGTCTTTGTCTCCGTCTTCGTCTTCCTCTTTGTTTCCGCCTTTGTCTCCGTCTTTGTCTCCTGCGCCAGGGTCACCGCCCTTGTCTCCTGCCCCTCTGTTTCTGTCGCTCTCTCTGTCTCTGTCTGTGTCTCTGTGTCGGTGTCTGTCTCTGCCTCTGTCTCTGCCTCTGTCTCTGTCCTTGTATCCGTCGTTGTCTCCGTCTCTGTCACCGTCTTTGTCTCCGTCGTCGTCTTCCTCTTTGTCTCCGTCTTTGTCTCCGTCTTTGTCACCGTCTTTGTCTCCGTCTTTGTCTCCGTCTTTGTCTACGTCTTTGTCTCCGTCTTTGTCTTCGTCTTTGTCTCCGTCTTTGTCTCCGTCCATGTCTCCGTCTTTGTCTCCGTCCATGTCTCCTGCGCATCTGTCTCGGCCTTTGTATCATGCACCTGTGTCTCTGCCTCTGTCTCTGTCTCTGTCTGTGTCTCTGTCTCTGTCTCTGTATTACACACTGTCTCCGTCTTTGTGCCTGTCTTTGTCTCCGTATTTGTATCCGTCTGCGTATCCATCTTTGTCTCCGTCTTTGTCTCCGTCTTTGCCTCCGTCTTTGTCTCAGTCGTTGTCTCCGTCTTTGTCCCCGTCTTTGTCTTCCTACTTGTCTCTGTTTTTGTCTCCGTCTTTGTCTCTATCTCTGTCTCTGTCTCTGTCTCCGTCTCTGTCTCTCTCTCTGCCTCTGTCTCTGTCTCGGTATCTTTTACTGTCTCTGTCTCTGTCCCTCTCTCCGCCCCTGTCTCTGTCTCTGTCGCTGGGTCAGTCTCTGTCTTTGCCTCTGTCTTTTCTCTGTCTCTGTCTCCGTCGCTGTCTCCGTCTTTATGTCCATCTGTGTCTCCGTCTTTGCCTCCGTCTTCTTTTCCGTGTTTTTCTTCGTCTTTGTCTCCCGCCCCGCCGTCTTTGTCTACTGCCACTCTGTCTCTATCTCTGTCTCTGTCTCTGTCTTTATCTCTGTCTCTGTCTTGGCCTCCGTCCTCGTCTCCGTCTTTGTCTCCTTCTCCTTCTTCGTCTTAGTCTCCGTCCTTGTCTCTGTCGTTGTCTCCGTATTTGTCTCCGTCTGTGTCTCCATCTTTGTCTCCGTCTTTGTCTACGTCTTTGTCTCCGTCTTTGTCTCCGTCCATGTCTCCGGCCCCTCTGTCTCGGTCTTTGTCTCATGCGCCTCTGTCTCTGTCTCTGCCTCTGTCTGTGTCTATGTCTCTGTCTCTGCCTCTGCATCGGTCTCTGTCCCTGTCCCTGTCCCTGTCTCTGTCTCTGTCCCTGTCTCTGTCTCTGCCTCTGTCTCTGTCCCCGTCTCTGCCTCTGTCTCTGCCTCTGTCTCTGTCTCTGTCTCTGTCTCTGTCTCTGTCTCCATCTCTGTCTCTGTCTCTGGCTCTGTCTCTGTCTCTGCCTGTGTCTCTGTCCCTGTCTCTGTCTCCGTCTCTGTCTCTGTCTCTGTCGCTGTCTCTGTCTCTGTCTCTGTCTCTGTCTCTGTATCTGACTCTGTCTCCGTCTTTGTCTCCGTCTTCGTCTACGTCTTTGTCTCCGTCTTTGTCTCCGTCCATGTCTCCTGCGCATCTGTCTCGGCCTTTGTATCATGCACCTGTGACTCTGTCTCTGTCTCTGTCTCTGTCTGTGTCGCTGTCTCTGTCTCTGTATTACACTCTGTCTCCGTCTTTGTCTTCGTCTTTGTCTCCGTCTTTGTGCCTGTCTTTGTCTCCGTATTTGTATCCGACTGTGTATCCATCTTTGTCTCCGTCTTTGTCTCCGTCTTTGCCTCCGTCCTTGTCTCCGTCTTTGTCTACGTCTTTGTCTCCGTCTTTGTCTACGTCTTTGCCTCCGTCTTTGTCACCGTCTTTGTCTACGTCTTTGTCTCCGTCTTTGTCTCCGTCCATGTCTCCTGCGCCTCTGTCTCGGTCTTTGTCTCATGCACCTCTGTCTCTGTCTCTGTCTCTGTGTCTGTCTCTGTCTGTGTCTGTGTCTCTGTCTTTGTCTCCGCATCGGACTCTGTCTCCGTCTCTGTCTTCGCCTTTGTCTCTGCCTTGGTCTCCGTATTTGTCTCCGTCTGTGTCTCCACCTTTGTCTCCGTCTTTGTCTCCGCCTTTGTCTCAGTCGTTGTCTCCGTCTTTGTCTCCGTCTTCGTCTTCCTCTTTGTTTCCGCCATTGTCTCCGTCTTTGTCTCCTGCGCCAGGTTCACCGACCTTGTCTCCTGCCCCTCTGTTTCTGTCGCTCTCTCTGTCTCTGTCTGTGTCTCTGTCTCGGTCCCTGTCTCTGCCTCTGTCTCTGCCTCTGTCTCTGCCTCTGTCTCTGTATCTGTCTCTGTCTCTGTCTTTGTCTCTGTATCTGTCTCTGTCTCTGTCTCTGTCTCTGTCCTTGTATCCGTCGTTGTCTCTGTCGTCGTCTTCCTATTTGTCTCCGCCTTTGTCTCCGTCTTTGTCACCGTCTTCGTCTCCGTCTTTGTCTTCGTCTTTGTCTCCGTCTTTGTCTACGTCTTTGTCTCCGTCTTTGTCTCCGTCCATGTCTCCTGCGCATCTGTCTCGGCCTTTGTATCATGCACCAGTGTCTCTGTCTCTGTCTCTGTCTCTGTCTGTGTCTCCGTCTCTGTCTCTGTCTCTGTCTGTGTCTCTGTCTCTGTCTCTGTATTACACTCTGTCTCCGTCTTTGTCTTCGTCTTTGTCTCCGTCTGTGTGCCTGTCTTTGTCTCCGTCTGTGTATCCATCTTTGTCTCCGTCTTCGTCTCCGTCTTTGCCTCCGTCTTTGTCTCCGTCTTTGTCTACGTCTTTGTCTCCGGCTTTGTCTCCGTCCATGTCTCCTGCCCCTCTGTCTCGGTCTTTGTCTCATGCGCCTCTGTCTCTGTCTCTGCCTCTGTCTGTGTCTATGTCTCTGTCTCTGCCTCTGCATCGGTCTCTGTTCCTGTCCCTGTCCCTGTCTCTGTCTCTGTCCCTGTCTCTGTCTCTGCCTCTGCCTCTGTCCCCGTCTCTGCCTCTGTCTCTGCCTCTGTCTCTGTCTCTGTCTCTGTCTCTGTCTGTGTCTGTGTCTCTGTCTTTGTCTCCGCATCGGACTCTGTCTCCGTCTCTGTCTCCGCCTTTGTCTCTGCCTTGGTCTCCGTATTTGTCTCCGTCTGTGTCTCCACCTTTGTCTCCGTCTTTGTCACCGTCTTTGTCTCCGTCTTCGTCTTCCTCTTTGTTTCCGCCTTTGTCTCCGTCTTTGTCTCCTGCGCCAGGGTCACCGCCCTTGTCTCCTGCCCCTCTGTTTCTGTCGCTCTCCCTGTCTCTGTCTGTGTCTCTGTCTCGGTCCTTGTCTCTGCCTCTGTCTCTGCCTCTGTCTCTGTCTCTGTCTCTGTCTCTGTCTCCATCTCTGTCTCTGTCTCTGGCTCTGTCTTTGTCTCTGTGTCTCTGTCCCTGTCTCTGTCTCCGTCTCTGTCTCTGTCTCTGTCTCTGTATCGGCCTCTGTCTCTGTCTCTGTCTCTGTATCTGACTCTGTCTCCGTCTTTGTCTTCGTCATTGTCTCCGTCTTTGTCTACGTCTTTGTCTCCGTCTTTGTCTCCGTCCATGTCTCCTGCGCATCTGTCTCGGCCTTTGTATCATGCACCAGTGTCTCTGTCTCTGTCTCTGTCTCTGTCTCTGTCTGTGTCTCCGTCTCTGTCTCTGTCTCTGTCTGTGTCTCTGTCTCTGTATTACACTCTGTCTCCGTCTTTGTCTTCGTCTTTGTCTCCGTCTGTGTGCCTGTCTTTGTCTCCGTCTGTGTATCCATCTTTGTCTCCGTCTTCGTCTCCGTCTTTGCCTCCGTCTTTGTCTCCGTCTTTGTCTACGTCTTTGTCTCCGGCTTTGTCTCCGTCCATGTCTCCTGCCCCTCTGTCTCGGTCTTTGTCTCATGCGCCTCTGTCTCTGTCTCTGCCTCTGTCTGTGTCTATGTCTCTGTCTCTGCCTCTGCATCGGTCTCTGTTCCTGTCCCTGTCCCTGTCTCTGTCTCTGTCCCTGTCTCTGTCTCTGCCTCTGTCTCTGTCCCCGTCTCTGCCTCTGTCTCTGCCTCTGCCTCTGTCTCTGTCTCTGTCTCTGTCTCTGTCTCTGCCTCTGTCTGTGTCTATGTCTCTGTCTCTGCCTCTGCATCGGTCTCTGTCCCTGTCCCTGTCCCTGTCTCTGTCTCTGTCCCTGTCTCTGTCTCTGCCTCTGTCTCTGTCCCCGTCTCTGCCTCTGTCTCTGTCTCTGTCTCTGTCTCCATCTCTGTCTCTGTCTCTGGCTCTGTCTCTGTCTCTGCCTGTGTCTCTGTCCCTGTCTCTGTCTCCGTCTCTGTCTCTGTCTCTGTCTCTGCCTCTGTCTCTGTCTCTGTCTCTGTCTCTGTATCTGACTCTGTCTCCGTCTTTGTCTTCGTCTTTGTCTCCGTCTTTGTCTACGTCTTTGTCTCCGTCTTTGTCTCCGTCCATGTCTCCTGCGCATCTGTCTCGGCCTTTGTATCATGCACCTGTGACTCTGTCTCTGTCTCTGTCTCTGTCTGTGTCTCTGTCTCTGTCTCTGTATTACACTCTGTCTCCGTCTTTGTCTTCGTCTTTGTCTCCGTCTTTGTGCCTGTCTTTGTCTCCGTATTTGTATCCGACTGTGTATCCATCTTTGTCTCCGTCTTTGTCTCCGTCTTTGCCTCCGTCCTTGTCTCCGCCTTTGTCTACGTCTTTGTCTCCGTCTTTGTCTACGTCTTTGCCTCCGTCCTTGTCTCCGTCTTTGTCTACGTCTTTGTCTCCGTCTTTGTCTACGTCTTTGCCTCCGTCCGTGTCTCCGTCTTTGTCTACGTCTTTGTCTCCGTCTTTGTCTCCGTCCATGTCTCCTGCGCCTCTGTCTCGGTCTTTGTCTCATGCACCTCTGTCTCTGTCTCTGTCTCTGTCTCTGTCTGTGTCTGTGTCTCTGTCTTTGTCTCCGCATCGGACTCTGTCTCCGTCTCTGTCTTCGCCTTTGTCTCTGCCTTGGTCTCCGTATTTGTCTCCGTCTGTGTCTCCACCTTTGTCTCCGTCTTTGTCTCCGCCTTTGTCTCAGTCGTTGTCTCCGTCTTTGTCTCCGTCTTTGTCTACGTCTTTGTCTCCGCCTTTGTCTCCGTCTTTGTCTCCGTCTTTGTCTCCGTCTTCGTCTTCCTCTTTGTTTCCGCCTTTGTCTCCGTCTTTGTCTCCTGCGCCAGGTTCACCGACCTTGTCTCCTGCCCCTCTGTTTCTGTCGCTCTCTCTGTCTCTGTCTGTGTCTCTGTCTCGGTCCCTGTCTCTGTCTGTGTCTCTGTCTCTGTCTCTGCCTCTGTATCGGTCTCTGTCTTTGTCTCATGCGCCTCTGTCTCTGTCTCTGTCTTTGCCTCCGTCTCTGTCTCCTGCGCTAGGGTCACCGCGGTTGTCTCCTGCCCCTCTGTTTCTGTCGCTCTCTCTGTCTCCGTCTGTGTCTTTGTCTCCGTCACTGTCTCTGTCGCTGTCTCTGTCTCTGTCTCTGTCTCTGTCTCTGTCTTTTGTACCTGTCTTTGTCTCCGTATTTGTGTCCGCCTGTGTCTCCATCTTTGTCTCCGTCTTTGTCTACGTCTTTGTCACCGTCTTTGTCTCCGTCTTCGTCTTCCTCTTTGTTTCCGCCTTTGTCTCCGTCTTTGTCTCCTGCGCCAGGGTCACCGCCCTTGTCTCCTGCCCCTCTGTTTCTGTCGCTCTCCCTGTCTCTGTCTGTGTCTCTGTCTCGGTCCTTGTCTCTGCCTCTGTCTCTGCCTCTGTCTCTGTCTCTGTCTCTGTCTCTGTCTCCATCTCTGTCTCTGTCTCTGGCTCTGTCTTTGTCTCTGTGTCTCTGTCCCTGTCTCTGTCTCCGTCTCTGTCTCTGTCTCTGTCTCTGTATCGGCCTCCGTCTCTGTCTCTGTCTCTGTCGCTGCCTCTGTCTCTGTCTCTGTCTCTGTCTCTGTATCTGACTCTGTCTCCGTCTTTGTCTCCGTCTTCGTCTACGTCTTTGTCTCCGTCTTTGTCTCCGTCCATGTCTCCTGCGCATCTGTCTCGGCCTTTGTATCATGCACCTGTGACTCTGTCTCTGTCTCTGTCTCTGTCTGTGTCGCTGTCTCTGTCTCTGTATTACACTCTGTCTCCGTCTTTGTCTTCGTCTTTGTCTCCGTCTTTGTGCCTGTCTTTGTCTCCGTATTTGTATCCGACTGTGTATCCATCTTTGTCTCCGTCTTTGTCTCCGTCTTTGCCTCCGTCCTTGTCTCCGTCTTTGTCTACGTCTTTGTCTCCGTCTTTGTCTACGTCTTTGCCTCCGTCTTTGTCACCGTCTTTGTCTACGTCTTTGTCTCCGTCTTTGTCTCCGTCCATGTCTCCTGCGCCTCTGTCTCGGTCTTTGTCTCATGCACCTCTGTCTCTGTCTCTGTCTCTGTGTCTGTCTCTGTCTGTGTCTGTGTCTCTGTCTTTGTCTCCGCATCGGACTCTGTCTCCGTCTCTGTCTTCGCCTTTGTCTCTGCCTTGGTCTCCGTATTTGTCTCCGTCTGTGTCTCCACCTTTGTGTCCGTCTTTGTCTCCGCCTTTGTCTCAGTCGTTGTCTCCGTCTTTGTCTCCGTCTTCGTCTTCCTCTTTGTTTCCGCCTTTGTCTCCGTCTTTGTCTCCTGCGCCAGGTTCACCGACCTTGTCTCCTGCCCCTCTGTTTCTGTCGCTCTCTCTGTCTCTGTCTGTGTCTCTGTCTCGGTCCCTGTCTCTGCCTCTGTCTCTGCCTCTGTCTCTGTATCTGTCTCTGTCTCTGTCTTTGTCTCTGTATCTGTCTCTGTCTCTGTCTCTGTCTCTGTCCTTGTATCCGTCGTTGTCTCTGTCGTCGTCTTCCTATTTGTCTCCGCCTTTGTCTCCGTCTTTGTCACCGTCTTCGTCTCCGTCTTTGTCTTCGTCTTTGTCTCCGTCTCTGTCTACGTCTTTGTCTCCGTCTTTGTCTCCGTCCATGCCTCCTGCGCATCTGTCTCGGCCTTTGTATCATGCACCTGTGTCTCTGTCTCTGTCTCTGCCTCTGTCTCTGTCTCTGTCTCTGTCTGTGTCTGTGTCTCTGTCTTTGTCTCCGCATCGGACTCTGTCTCCGTCTCTGTCTCCGCCTTTGTCTCTGCCTTGGTCTCCGTATTTGTCTCCGTCTGTGTCTCCACCTTTGTCTCCGTCTTTGTCTCCGTCTTCGTCTTCCTCTTTGTTTCCGCCTTTGTCTCCGTCTTTGTCTCCTGCGCCAGGGTCACCGCCCTTGTCTCCTGCCCCTCTGTTTCTGTCGCTCTCTCTGTCTCTGTCTGTGTCTCTGTGTCGGTGTCTGTCTCTGCCTCTGTCTCTGCCTCTGTCTCTGTCCTTGTATCCGTCGTTGTCTCCGTCTCTGTCACCGTCTTTGTCTCCGTCGTCGTCTTCCTCTTTGTCTCCGTCTTTGTCTCCGTCTTTGTCACCGTCTTTGTCTCCGTCTTTGTCTCCGTCTTTGTCTACGTCTTTGTCTCCGTCTTTGTCTTCGTCTTTGTCTCCGTCTTTGTCTCCGTCCATGTCTCCGTCTTTGTCTCCGTCCATGTCTCCTGCGCATCTGTCTCGGCCTTTGTATCATGCACCTGTGTCTCTGCCTCTGTCTCTGTCTCTGTCTGTGTCTCTGTCTCTGTCCTTGTATTACACACTGTCTCCGTCTTTGTGCCTGTCTTTGTCTCCGTATTTGTATCCGTCTGCGTATCCATCTTTGTCTCCGTCTTTGTCTCCGTCTTTGCCTCCGTCTTTGTCTCAGTCGTTGTCTCCGTCTTTGTCCCCGTCTTTGTCTTCCTACTTGTCTCTGTTTTTGTCTCCGTCTTTGTCTCTATCTCTGTCTCTGTCTCTGTCTCCGTCTCTGTCTCTCTCTCTGCCTCTGTCTCTGTCTCGGTATCTTTTACTGTCTCTGTCTCTGTCCCTCTCTCCGCCCCTGTCTCTGTCTCTGTCGCTGGGTCAGTCTCTGTCTTTGCCTCTGTCTTTTCTCTGTCTCTGTCTCCGTCGCTGTCTCCGTCTTTGTCTCCGTCCATGCCTCCTGCGCATCTGTCTCGGCCTTTGTATCATGCACCTGTGTCTCTGTCTCTGTCTCTGCCTCTGTCTCTGTCTCTGTCTCTGTCTGTGTCTGTGTCTCTGTCTTTGTCTCCGCATCGGACTCTGTCTCCGTCTCTGTCTCCGCCTTTGTCTCTGCCTTGGTCTCCGTATTTGTCTCCGTCTGTGTCTCCACCTTTGTCTCCGTCTTTGTCTCCGCCTTTGTCACCGTCTTTGTCACCGTCTTTGTCTCCGTCTTCGTCTTCCTCTTTGTTTCCGCCTTTGTCTCCGTCTTTGTCTCCTGCGCCAGGGTCACCGCCCTTGTCTCCTGCCCCTCTGTTTCTGTCGCTCTCTCTGTCTCTGTCTGTGTCTCTGTGTCGGTGTCTGTCTCTGCCTCTGTCTCTGCCTCTGTCTCTGTCCTTGTATCCGTCGTTGTCTCCGTCTCTGTCACCGTCTTTGTCTCCGTCGTCGTCTTCCTCTTTGTCTCCGTCTTTGTCTCCGTCTTTGTCACCGTCTTTGTCTCCGTCTTTGTCTCCGTCTTTGTCTACGTCTTTGTCTCCGTCTTTGTCTTCGTCTTTGTCTCCGTCTTTGTCTCCGTCCATGTCTCCGTCTTTGTCTCCGTCCATGTCTCCTGCGCATCTGTCTCGGCCTTTGTATCATGCACCTGTGTCTCTGCCTCTGTCTCTGTCTCTGTCTGTGTCTCTGTCTCTGTCTCTGTATTACACACTGTCTCCGTCTTTGTGCCTGTCTTTGTCTCCGTATTTGTATCCGTCTGCGTATCCATCTTTGTCTCCGTCTTTGTCTCCGTCTTTGCCTCCGTCTTTGTCTCAGTCGTTGTCTCCGTCTTTGTCCCCGTCTTTGTCTTCCTACTTGTCTCTGTTTTTGTCTCCGTCTTTGTCTCTATCTCTGTCTCTGTCTCTGTCTCCGTCTCTGTCTCTCTCTCTGCCTCTGTCTCTGTCTCGGTATCTTTTACTGTCTCTGTCTCTGTCCCTCTCTCCGCCCCTGTCTCTGTCTCTGTCGCTGGGTCAGTCTCTGTCTTTGCCTCTGTCTTTTCTCTGTCTCTGTCTCCGTCGCTGTCTCCGTCTTTATGTCCATCTGTGTCTCCGTCTTTGCCTCCGTCTTCTTTTCCGTGTTTTTCTTCGTCTTTGTCTCCCGCCCCGCCGTCTTTGTCTACTGCCACTCTGTCTCTATCTCTGTCTCTGTCTCTGTCTTTATCTCTGTCTCTGTCTTGGCCTCCGTCCTCGTCTCCGTCTTTGTCTCCTTCTCCTTCTTCGTCTTAGTCTCCGTCCTTGTCTCTGTCGTTGTCTCCGTATTTGTCTCCGTCTGTGTCTCCATCTTTGTCTCCGTCTTTGTCTACGTCTTTGTCTCCGTCTTTGTCTCCGTCCATGTCTCCGGCCCCTCTGTCTCGGTCTTTGTCTCATGCGCCTCTGTCTCTGTCTCTGCCTCTGTCTGTGTCTATGTCTCTGTCTCTGCCTCTGCATCGGTCTCTGTCCCTGTCCCTGTCCCTGTCTCTGTCTCTGTCCCTGTCTCTGTCTCTGCCTCTGTCTCTGTCCCCGTCTCTGCCTCTGTCTCTGCCTCTGTCTCTGTCTCTGTCTCTGTCTCTGTCTCTGTCTCCATCTCTGTCTCTGTCTCTGGCTCTGTCTCTGTCTCTGCCTGTGTCTCTGTCCCTGTCTCTGTCTCCGTCTCTGTCTCTGTCTCTGTCGCTGTCTCTGTCTCTGTCTCTGTCTCTGTCTCTGTATCTGACTCTGTCTCCGTCTTTGTCTCCGTCTTCGTCTACGTCTTTGTCTCCGTCTTTGTCTCCGTCCATGTCTCCTGCGCATCTGTCTCGGCCTTTGTATCATGCACCTGTGACTCTGTCTCTGTCTCTGTCTCTGTCTGTGTCGCTGTCTCTGTCTCTGTATTACACTCTGTCTCCGTCTTTGTCTTCGTCTTTGTCTCCGTCTTTGTGCCTGTCTTTGTCTCCGTATTTGTATCCGACTGTGTATCCATCTTTGTCTCCGTCTTTGTCTCCGTCTTTGCCTCCGTCCTTGTCTCCGTCTTTGTCTACGTCTTTGTCTCCGTCTTTGTCTACGTCTTTGCCTCCGTCTTTGTCACCGTCTTTGTCTACGTCTTTGTCTCCGTCTTTGTCTCCGTCCATGTCTCCTGCGCCTCTGTCTCGGTCTTTGTCTCATGCACCTCTGTCTCTGTCTCTGTCTCTGTGTCTGTCTCTGTCTGTGTCTGTGTCTCTGTCTTTGTCTCCGCATCGGACTCTGTCTCCGTCTCTGTCTTCGCCTTTGTCTCTGCCTTGGTCTCCGTATTTGTCTCCGTCTGTGTCTCCACCTTTGTCTCCGTCTTTGTCTCCGCCTTTGTCTCAGTCGTTGTCTCCGTCTTTGTCTCCGTCTTCGTCTTCCTCTTTGTTTCCGCCATTGTCTCCGTCTTTGTCTCCTGCGCCAGGTTCACCGACCTTGTCTCCTGCCCCTCTGTTTCTGTCGCTCTCTCTGTCTCTGTCTGTGTCTCTGTCTCGGTCCCTGTCTCTGCCTCTGTCTCTGCCTCTGTCTCTGCCTCTGTCTCTGTATCTGTCTCTGTCTCTGTCTTTGTCTCTGTATCTGTCTCTGTCTCTGTCTCTGTCTCTGTCCTTGTATCCGTCGTTGTCTCTGTCGTCGTCTTCCTATTTGTCTCCGCCTTTGTCTCCGTCTTTGTCACCGTCTTCGTCTCCGTCTTTGTCTTCGTCTTTGTCTCCGTCTTTGTCTACGTCTTTGTCTCCGTCTTTGTCTCCGTCCATGTCTCCTGCGCATCTGTCTCGGCCTTTGTATCATGCACCAGTGTCTCTGTCTCTGTCTCTGTCTCTGTCTGTGTCTCCGTCTCTGTCTCTGTCTCTGTCTGTGTCTCTGTCTCTGTCTCTGTATTACACTCTGTCTCCGTCTTTGTCTTCGTCTTTGTCTCCGTCTGTGTGCCTGTCTTTGTCTCCGTCTGTGTATCCATCTTTGTCTCCGTCTTCGTCTCCGTCTTTGCCTCCGTCTTTGTCTCCGTCTTTGTCTACGTCTTTGTCTCCGGCTTTGTCTCCGTCCATGTCTCCTGCCCCTCTGTCTCGGTCTTTGTCTCATGCGCCTCTGTCTCTGTCTCTGCCTCTGTCTGTGTCTATGTCTCTGTCTCTGCCTCTGCATCGGTCTCTGTTCCTGTCCCTGTCCCTGTCTCTGTCTCTGTCCCTGTCTCTGTCTCTGCCTCTGCCTCTGTCCCCGTCTCTGCCTCTGTCTCTGCCTCTGTCTCTGTCTCTGTCTCTGTCTCTGTCTGTGTCTGTGTCTCTGTCTTTGTCTCCGCATCGGACTCTGTCTCCGTCTCTGTCTCCGCCTTTGTCTCTGCCTTGGTCTCCGTATTTGTCTCCGTCTGTGTCTCCACCTTTGTCTCCGTCTTTGTCACCGTCTTTGTCTCCGTCTTCGTCTTCCTCTTTGTTTCCGCCTTTGTCTCCGTCTTTGTCTCCTGCGCCAGGGTCACCGCCCTTGTCTCCTGCCCCTCTGTTTCTGTCGCTCTCCCTGTCTCTGTCTGTGTCTCTGTCTCGGTCCTTGTCTCTGCCTCTGTCTCTGCCTCTGTCTCTGTCTCTGTCTCTGTCTCTGTCTCCATCTCTGTCTCTGTCTCTGGCTCTGTCTTTGTCTCTGTGTCTCTGTCCCTGTCTCTGTCTCCGTCTCTGTCTCTGTCTCTGTCTCTGTATCGGCCTCTGTCTCTGTCTCTGTCTCTGTATCTGACTCTGTCTCCGTCTTTGTCTTCGTCATTGTCTCCGTCTTTGTCTACGTCTTTGTCTCCGTCTTTGTCTCCGTCCATGTCTCCTGCGCATCTGTCTCGGCCTTTGTATCATGCACCAGTGTCTCTGTCTCTGTCTCTGTCTCTGTCTCTGTCTGTGTCTCCGTCTCTGTCTCTGTCTCTGTCTGTGTCTCTGTCTCTGTATTACACTCTGTCTCCGTCTTTGTCTTCGTCTTTGTCTCCGTCTGTGTGCCTGTCTTTGTCTCCGTCTGTGTATCCATCTTTGTCTCCGTCTTCGTCTCCGTCTTTGCCTCCGTCTTTGTCTCCGTCTTTGTCTACGTCTTTGTCTCCGGCTTTGTCTCCGTCCATGTCTCCTGCCCCTCTGTCTCGGTCTTTGTCTCATGCGCCTCTGTCTCTGTCTCTGCCTCTGTCTGTGTCTATGTCTCTGTCTCTGCCTCTGCATCGGTCTCTGTTCCTGTCCCTGTCCCTGTCTCTGTCTCTGTCCCTGTCTCTGTCTCTGCCTCTGTCTCTGTCCCCGTCTCTGCCTCTGTCTCTGCCTCTGCCTCTGTCTCTGTCTCTGTCTCTGTCTCTGTCTCTGCCTCTGTCTGTGTCTATGTCTCTGTCTCTGCCTCTGCATCGGTCTCTGTCCCTGTCCCTGTCCCTGTCTCTGTCTCTGTCCCTGTCTCTGTCTCTGCCTCTGTCTCTGTCCCCGTCTCTGCCTCTGTCTCTGTCTCTGTCTCTGTCTCCATCTCTGTCTCTGTCTCTGGCTCTGTCTCTGTCTCTGCCTGTGTCTCTGTCCCTGTCTCTGTCTCCGTCTCTGTCTCTGTCTCTGTCTCTGCCTCTGTCTCTGTCTCTGTCTCTGTCTCTGTATCTGACTCTGTCTCCGTCTTTGTCTTCGTCTTTGTCTCCGTCTTTGTCTACGTCTTTGTCTCCGTCTTTGTCTCCGTCCATGTCTCCTGCGCATCTGTCTCGGCCTTTGTATCATGCACCTGTGACTCTGTCTCTGTCTCTGTCTCTGTCTGTGTCTCTGTCTCTGTCTCTGTATTACACTCTGTCTCCGTCTTTGTCTTCGTCTTTGTCTCCGTCTTTGTGCCTGTCTTTGTCTCCGTATTTGTATCCGACTGTGTATCCATCTTTGTCTCCGTCTTTGTCTCCGTCTTTGCCTCCGTCCTTGTCTCCGCCTTTGTCTACGTCTTTGTCTCCGTCTTTGTCTACGTCTTTGCCTCCGTCCTTGTCTCCGTCTTTGTCTACGTCTTTGTCTCCGTCTTTGTCTACGTCTTTGCCTCCGTCCGTGTCTCCGTCTTTGTCTACGTCTTTGTCTCCGTCTTTGTCTCCGTCCATGTCTCCTGCGCCTCTGTCTCGGTCTTTGTCTCATGCACCTCTGTCTCTGTCTCTGTCTCTGTCTCTGTCTGTGTCTGTGTCTCTGTCTTTGTCTCCGCATCGGACTCTGTCTCCGTCTCTGTCTTCGCCTTTGTCTCTGCCTTGGTCTCCGTATTTGTCTCCGTCTGTGTCTCCACCTTTGTCTCCGTCTTTGTCTCCGCCTTTGTCTCAGTCGTTGTCTCCGTCTTTGTCTCCGTCTTTGTCTACGTCTTTGTCTCCGCCTTTGTCTCCGTCTTTGTCTCCGTCTTTGTCTCCGTCTTCGTCTTCCTCTTTGTTTCCGCCTTTGTCTCCGTCTTTGTCTCCTGCGCCAGGTTCACCGACCTTGTCTCCTGCCCCTCTGTTTCTGTCGCTCTCTCTGTCTCTGTCTGTGTCTCTGTCTCGGTCCCTGTCTCTGTCTGTGTCTCTGTCTCTGTCTCTGCCTCTGTATCGGTCTCTGTCTTTGTCTCATGCGCCTCTGTCTCTGTCTCTGTCTTTGCCTCCGTCTCTGTCTCCTGCGCTAGGGTCACCGCGGTTGTCTCCTGCCCCTCTGTTTCTGTCGCTCTCTCTGTCTCCGTCTGTGTCTTTGTCTCCGTCACTGTCTCTGTCGCTGTCTCTGTCTCTGTCTCTGTCTCTGTCTCTGTCTTTTGTACCTGTCTTTGTCTCCGTATTTGTGTCCGCCTGTGTCTCCATCTTTGTCTCCGTCTTTGTCTACGTCTTTGTCTCCGTCTTTGTCTACGTCTTTGTCTCCGCCTTTGTCTCCGTCTTTGTCACCGTCTTTGTCTCCGTCTTCGTCTTCCTCTTTGTTTCCGCCTTTGTATCCGTCTTTGTCTCCTGCGCCAGGTTCACCGACCTTGTCTCCTGCCCCTCTGTTTCTGTCGCTCTCTCTGTCTCTGTCTGTGTCTCTGTCTCGGTCCCTGTCTCTGCCTCTGTCTCTGCCTCTGTCTCTGTATCTGTCTCTGTCTCTGTCTTTGTCTCTGTCTCTGTCTCTGTCTCTGTCTCTGTCTCTGTCTCTGTCTCTGTCCTTGTATCCGTCGTTGTCTCTGTCGTCGTCTTCCTCTTTGTCTCCGCCTTTGTCTCCGTCTTTGTCACCGTCTTTGTCTCCGTCTTTGTCTTCGTCTTTGTCTCCGCCTTTGTCTACGTCTTTGTCTCCGTCTTTGTCTCCGTCCATGCCTCCTGCGCATCTGTCTCGGCCTTTGTATCATGCACCTGTGTCTCTGTCTCTGTCTCTGCCTCTGTCTCTGTCTCTGTCTCTGTCTGTGTCTGTGTCTCTGTCTTTGTCTCCGCATCGGACTCTGTCTCCGTCTCTGTCTCCGCCTTTGTCTCTGCCTTGGTCTCCGTATTTGTCTCCATCTGTGTCTCCACCTTTGTCTCCGTCTTTGTCACCGTCTTTGTCTCCGTCTTCGTCTTCCTCTTTGTTTCCGCCTTTGTCTCCGTCTTTGTCTCCTGCGCCAGGGTCACCGCCCTTGTCTCCTGCCCCTCTGTTTCTGTCGCTCTCCCTGTCTCTGTCTGTGTCTCTGTCTCGGTCCTTGTCTCTGCCTCTGTCTCTGCCTCTGTCTCTGTCTCTGTCTCTGTCTCTGTCTCCATCTCTGTCTCTGTCTCTGGCTCTGTCTTTGTCTCTGTCTGTGTCTCTGTCCCTGTCTCTGTCTCCGTCTCTGTCTCTGTCTCTGTCTCGGCCTCTGTCTCTGTCTCTGTCTCTGTATCTGACTCTGTCTCCGTCTTTGTCTTCGTCTTTGTCTCCGTCTTTGTCTACGTCTTTGTCTCCGTCTTTGTCTCCGTCCATGTCTCCTGCGCATCTGTCTCGGCCTTTGTATCATGCACCAGTGTCTCTGTCTCTGTCTCTGTCTCTGTCTCTGTCTGTGTCTCCGTCTCTGTCTCTGTCTGTGTCTCTGTCTCTGTCTCTGTATTACACTCTGTCTCCGTCTTTGTCTTCGTCTTTGTCTCCGTCTGTGTGCCTGTCTTTGTCTCCGTCTGTGTATCCATCTTTGTCTCCGTCTTCGTCTCCGTCTTTGCCTCCGTCTTTGTCTCCGTCTTTGTCTACGTCTTTGTCTCCGGCTTTGTCTCCGTCCATGTCTCCTGCCCCTCTGTCTCGGTCTTTGTCTCATGCGCCTCTGTCTCTGTCTCTGCCTCTGTCTGTGTCTATGTCTCTGTCTCTGCCTCTGCATCGGTCTCTGTTCCTGTCCCTGTCCCTGTCTCTGTCTCTGTCCCTGTCTCTGTCTCTGCCTCTGTCTCTGTCCCCGTCTCTGCCTCTGTCTCTGCCTCTGTCTCTGTCTCTGTCTCTGTCTCTGGCTCTGTCTCTGTCTCTGCCGGTGTCTCTGTCCCTGTCTCTGTCTCCGTCTCTGTCTCTGTCTCTGTCTCTGCCTCTGTCTCTGTCTCTGTCTCTGTATCTGACTCTGTCTCCGTCTTTGTCTTCGTCTTTGTCTCCGTCTTTGTCTACGTCTTTGTCTCCGTGTTTGTCTCCGTCCATGTCTCCTGCGCATCTGTCTCGGCCTTTGTACCATGCACCTGTGTCTCTGTCTCTGTCTCTGTCTCTGTCTGTATCTCTGTCTCTGTCTCTGTATTACACTCTGTCTCCGTCTTTGTCTTCGTCTTTGTCTCCGTCTTTGTGCCTGTCTTTGTCTCCGTATTTGTATCCGTCTGTGTATCCATCTTTGTCTCCGTCTTTGTCTCCGTCTTTGCCTCCGTCCTTGTCTCCGTCTTTGTCTACGTCTTTGTCTCCGTCTTAGTCTCCGTCCATGTCTCCTGCCCCTCTGTCTCGGTCTTTGTCTCATGCACCTCTGTCTCTGTCTCTGTCTCTGTCTCTGTCTGTGTCTGTGTCTCTGTCTTTGTCTCCGCATCGGACTCTGTCTCCGTCTCTGTCTCCGCCTTTGTCTCTGCTTTGGTCTCCGTATTTGTCTCCGTCTGTGTCTCCACCTTTGTCTCCGCCTTTGTCTCCGTCTTTGTCACCGTCTTTGTCTCCCTCTTCGTCTTCCTCTTTGTTTCCGCCGTTGTCTCCGTCTTTGTCTCCTGCGCCAGGGTCACCGCCCTTGTCTCCTGCCCCTCTGTTTCTGTCGCTCTCTCTGTCTCTGTCTGTGTCTCTGTCTCGGTGTCTGTCTCTGCCTCTGTCTCTGCCTCTGTCTCTGTCCTTGTATCCGTCGTTGTCTCCGTCTCTGTCACCGTCTTTGTCTCCGTCGTCGTCTCCTTCTCCGTCTTCGTCTTAGTCTCCGTCCTTGTCTCTGTCGTTGTCTCCGTATTTGTCTCCGTCTGTGTCTCCATCTTTGTCTCCGTCTTTGTCTACGTCTTTGTCTCCGTCTTTGTCTCCGTCCATGTCTCCGGCCCCTCTGTCTCGGTCTTTGTCTCATGCGCCTCTGTCTCTGTCTCTGCCTCTGTCTGTGTCTATGTCTCTGTCTCTGCCTCTGCATCGGTCTCTGTCCCTGTCCCTGTCCCTGTCTCTGTCTCTGTCCCTGTCTCTGTCTCTGCCTCTGTCTCTGTCCCCGTCTCTGCCTCTGTCTCTGCCTCTGTCTCTGTCTCTGTCTCTGTCTCCATCTCTGTCTCTGTCTCTGGCTCTGTCTCTGTCTCTGCCTGTGTCTCTGTCCCTGTCTCTGTCTCCGTCTCTGTCTCTGTCTCTGTCTCTGCCTCTGTCTCTGTCTCTGTCTCTGTCTCTGTATCTGACTCTGTCTCCGTCTTTGTCTTCGTCTTTGTCTCCGTCTTTGTCTACGTCTTTGTCTCCGTCTTTGTCTCCGTCCATGTCTCCTGCGCATCCGTCTCGGCCTTTGTATCATGCACCTGTGACTCTGTCTCTGTCTCTGTCTCTGTCTGTGTCTCTGTCTCTGTCTCTGTATTACACTCTGTCTCCGTCTTTGTCTTCGTCTTTGTCTCCGTCTTTGTGCCTGTCTTTGTCTCCGTATTTGTATCCGACTGTGTATCCATCTTTGTCTCCGTCTTTGTCTCCGTCTTTGCCTCCGTCCTTGTCTCCGCCTTTGTCTACGTCTTTGTCTCCGTCTTTGTCTACGTCTTTGCCTCCGTCCTTGTCTCCGTCTTTGTCTCCGCCTTTGTCTCCGTCTTTGTCTCCGTCTTTGTCTCCGTCTTCGTCTTCCTCTTTGTTTCCGCCTTTGTCTCCGTCTTTGTCTCCTGCGCCAGGTTCACCGACCTTGTCTCCTGCCCCTCTGTTTCTGTCGCTCTCTCTGTCTCTGTCTGTGTCTCTGTCTCGGTCCCTGTCTCTGCCTCTGTCTCTGCCTCTGTCTCTGCCTCTGTCTCTGTATCTGTCTCTGTCTCTGTCTTTGTCTCTGTATCTGTCTCTGTCTCTGTCTCTGTCTCTGTCCTTGTATCCGTCGTTGTCTCTGTCGTCGTCTTCCTCTTTGTCTCCGCCTTTGTGTCCGTCTTTGTCACCGTCTTCGTCTCCGTCTTTGTCTTCGTCTTTGTCTCCGTCTTTGTCTACGTCTTTGTCTCCGTCTTTGTCTCCGTCCATGCCTCCTGCGCATCTGTCTCGGCCTTTGTATCATGCACCTGTGTCTCTGTCTCTGTCTCTGCCTCTGTCTCTGTCTCTGTCTCTGTCTGTGTCTGTGTCTCTGTCTTTGTCTCCGCATCGGACTCTGTCTCCGTCTCTGTCTCCGCCTTTGTCTCTGCCTTGGTCTCCGTATTTGTCTCCGTCTGTGTCTCCACCTTTGTCTCCGTCTTTGTCTCCGCCTTTGTCACCGTCTTTGTCTCCGTCTTCGTCGTCCTCTTTGTTTCCGCCTTTGTCTCCGTCTTTGTCTCCTGCGCCAGGGTCACCGCCCTTGTCTCCTGCCCCTCTGTTTCTGTCGCTCTCCCTGTCTCTGTCTGTGTCTCCGTCTCGGTCCCTGTCTCTGCCTCTGTCTCTGCCTCTGTCTCTGTCTCTGTCTCTGTCTCTGTCTCCATCTCTGTCTCTGTCTCTGGCTCTGTCTTTGTCTCTGCCTGTGTCTCTGTCCCTGTCTCTGTCTCCGTCTCTGTCTCTGTCTCTGTCTCTGCCTCTGTCTCTGTCTCTGTCTCTGTATCTGACCCTGTCTCCGTCTTTGTTTTCGTCTTTGTCTCCGTCTTTGTCTACGTCTTTGTCTCCGTCTTTGTCTCCGTCCATGTCTCCTGCGCATCTGTCTCGGCCTTTGTATCATGCACCTGTGTCTCTGTCTCTGTCTCTGTCTGTGTCTCTGTCTCTGTCTCTGCCTCTGCATCGGTCTCTGTTCCTGTCCCTGTCCCTGTCTCTGTCTCTGTCCCTGTCTCTGTCTCTGCCTCTCTCTCTGTCCCCGTCTCTGCCTCTGTCTCTGCCTCTGTCTCTGTCTCTGTCTCTGTCTCTGTCTCCATCTCTGTCTCTGTCTCTGGCTCTGTCTTTGTCTCTGCCTGTGTCTCTGTCCCTGTCTCTGTCTCCGTCTCTGTCTCTGTCTCTGTCTCTGCCTCTGTCTCTGTCTCTGTCTCTGTATCTGACTCTGTCTCCGTCTTTGTCTTCGTCTTTGTCTCCGTCTTTGTCTCCGTCTTTGTCTACGTCTTTGTCTCCGTCCATGTCTCCGGCCCCTCTGTCTCGGTCTTTGTCTCATGCACCTCTGTCTCTGTCTCTGTCTCTGTGTCTGTCTCTGTCTGTGTCTGTGTCTCTGTCTTTGTCTCCGCATCGGACTCTGTCTCCGTCTCTGTCTTCGCCTTTGTCTCTGCCTTGGTCTCCGTATTTGTCTCCGTCTGTGTCTCCACCTTTGTCTCCGTCTTTGTCTCCGCCTTTGTCTCAGTCGTTGTCTCCGTCTTTGTCTCCGTCTTTGTCTACGTCCTTGTCTCCGCCTTTGTCTCCGTCTTTGTCTCCGTCTTTGTCTCCGTCTTTGTGCCTGTCTTTGTCTCCGTATTTGTATCCGTCTGTGTATCCATCTTTGTCTCCGTCTTTGTCTCCGTCTTTGCCTCCGTCCTTGTCTCCGTCTTTGTCTACGTCTTTGTCTCCGTCTTAGTCTCCGTCCATGTCTCCTGCCCCTCTGTCTCGGTCTTTGTCTCATGCACCTCTGTCTCTGTCTCTGTCTCTGTCTCTGTCTGTGTCTGTGTCTCTGTCTTTGTCTCCGCATCGGACTCTGTCTCCGTCTCTGTCTCCGCCTTTGTCTCTGCTTTGGTCTCCGTATTTGTCTCCGTCTGTGTCTCCACCTTTGTCTCCGCCTTTGTCTCCGTCTTTGTCACCGTCTTTGTCTCCCTCTTCGTCTTCCTCTTTGTTTCCGCCGTTGTCTCCGTCTTTGTCTCCGTCCATGTCTCAGTCTTTGTCTCCGTCCATGTCTCCTGCGCATCTGTCTCGGCCTTTGTATCATGCACCTGTGTCTCTGCCTCTGTCTCTGTCTCTGTCTGTGTCTCTGTCTCTGTCTCTGTATTACACACTGTCTCCGTCTTTGTGCCTGTCTTTGTCTCCGTATTTGTATCCGTCTGCGTATCCATCTTTGTCTCCGTCTTTGTCTCCGTCTTTGCCTCCGTCTTTGTCTCAGTCGTTGTCTCCGTCTTTGTCCCCGTCTTTGTCTTCCTACTTGTCTCTGTTTTTGTCTCCGTCTTTGTCTCTATCTCTGTCTCTGTCTCTGTCTCCGTCTCTGTCTCTCTCTCTGCCTCTGTCTCTGTCTCGGTATCTTTTACTGTCTCTGTCTCTGTCCCTCTCTCCGCCCCTGTCTCTGTCTCTGCCGCTGGGTCAGTCTCTGTCTTTGCCTCTGTCTTTTCTCTATCTCTGTCTCTGTCTCTGTCTTTATCTCTGTCTCTGTCTTGGCCTCCGTCCTCGTCTCCGTCTTTGTCTCCTTCTCCGTCTTCGTCTTAGTCTCCGTCCTTGTCTCTGTCGTTGTCTCCGTATTTGTCTCCGTCTGTGTCTCCATCTTTGTCTCCGTCTTTTCTACGTCTTTGTCTCCGTCTTTGTCTCCGTCCATGTCTCCGGCCCCTCTGTCTCGGTCTTTGTCTCATGCGCCTCTGTCTCTGTCTCTGCCTCTGTCTGTGTCTATGTCTCTGTCTCTGCCTCTGCATCGGTCTCTGTCCCTGTCCCTGTCCCTGTCTCTGTCTCTGTCCCTGTCTCTGTCTCTGCCTCTGTCTCTGTCCCCGTCTCTGCCTCTGTCTCTGTCTCTGTCTCGGTATCTTTTACTGTCTCTGTCTCTGTCCCTCTCTCCGCCCCTGTCTCTGTCTCTGCCGCTGGGTCAGTCTCTGTCTTTGCCTCTGTCTTTTCTCTGTCTCTGTCTCCGTCGCTGTCTCCGTCTTTATCTCCATCTGTGTCTCCGTCTTTGCCTCCGTCTTCTTTTCCGTGTTTTTCTTCGTCTTTGTCTCCCGCCCCGCCGTCTTTGTCTACTGCCACTCTGTCTCTATCTCTGTCTCTGTCTCTGTCTCTGTCTGTGTCTGTGTCTCTGTCTTTGTCTCCGCATCGGACTCTGTCTCCGTCTCTGTCTCCGCCTTTGTCTCTGCCTTGGTCTCCGTATTTGTCTCCGTCTGTGTCTCCACCTTTGTCTCCGTCTTTGTCTCCGCCTTTGTCACCGTCTTTGTCTCCGTCTTCGTCGTCCTCTTTGTTTCCGCCTTTGTCTCCGTCTTTGTCTCCTGCGCTAGGGTCACCGCGGTTGTCTCCTGCCCCTCTGTTTCTGTCGCTCTCTCTGTCTCCGTCTGTGTCTCTGTCTCCGTCACTGTCTCTGTCGCTGTCTCTGTCTCTGTCTCTGTCTCTGTCTCTGTCTTTTGTACCTGTCTTTGTCTCCGTATTTGTGTCCGCCTGTGTCTCCATCTTTGTCTCCGTCTTTGTCTACGTCTTTGTCTCCGTCTTTGTCTACGTCTTTGTCTCCGCCTTTGTCTCCGTCTTTGTCACCGTCTTTGTCTCCGTCTTCGTCTTCCTCTTTGTTTCCGCCTTTGTATCCGTCTTTGTCTCCTGCGCCAGGTTCACCGACCTTGTCTCCTGCCCCTCTGTTTCTGTCGCTCTCTCTGTCTCTGTCTGTGTCTCTGTCTCGGTCCCTGTCTCTGCCTCTGTCTCTGCCTCTGTCTCTGTATCTGTCTCTGTCTCTGTCTTTGTCTCTGTCTCTGTCTCTGTCTGTGTCTCTGTCTCTGTCTCTGTATTACACTCTGTCTCCGTCTTTGTCTTCGTCTTTGTCTCCGTCTGTGTGCCTGTCTTTGTCTCCGTCTGTGTATCCATCTTTGTCTCCGTCTTCGTCTCCGTCTTTGCCTCCGTCTTTGTCTCCGTCTTTGTCTACGTCTTTGTCTCCGGCTTTGTCTCCGTCCATGTCTCCTGCCCCTCTGTCTCGGTCTTTGTCTCATGCGCCTCTGTCTCTGTCTCTGCCTCTGTCTGTGTCTATGTCTCTGTCTCTGCCTCTGCATCGGTCTCTGTTCCTGTCCCTGTCCCTGTCTCTGTCTCTGTCCCTGTCTCTGTCTCTGCCTCTGTCTCTGTCCCCGTCTCTGCCTCTGTCTCTGCCTCTGTCTCTGTCTCTGTCTCTGTCTCTGGCTCTGTCTCTGTCTCTGCCGGTGTCTCTGTCCCTGTCTCTGTCTCCGTCTCTGTCTCTGTCTCTGCCTCTGTCTCTGTCTCTGTCTCTGTCTCTGTATCTGACTCTGTCTCCGTCTTTGTCTTCGTCTTTGTCTCCGTCTTTGTCTACGTCTTTGTCTCCGTGTTTGTCTCCGTCCATGTCTCCTGCGCATCTGTCTCGGCCTTTGTACCATGCACCTGTGTCTCTGTCTCTGTCTCTGTCTCTGTCTGTATCTCTGTCTCTGTCTCTGTATTACACTCTGTCTCCGTCTTTGTCTTCGTCTTTGTCTCCGTCTTTGTGCCTGTCTTTGTCTCCGTATTTGTATCCGTCTGTGTATCCATCTTTGTCTCCGTCTTTGTCTCCGTCTTTGCCTCCGTCCTTGTCTCCGTCTTTGTCTACGTCTTTGTCTCCGTCTTAGTCTCCGTCCATGTCTCCTGCCCCTCTGTCTCGGTCTTTGTCTCATGCACCTCTGTCTCTGTCTCTGTCTCTGTCTCTGTCTGTGTCTGTGTCTCTGTCTTTGTCTCCGCATCGGACTCTGTCTCCGTCTCTGTCTCCGCCTTTGTCTCTGCTTTGGTCTCCGTATTTGTCTCCGTCTGTGTCTCCACCTTTGTCTCCGCCTTTGTCTCCGTCTTTGTCACCGTCTTTGTCTCCCTCTTCGTCTTCCTCTTTGTTTCCGCCGTTGTCTCCGTCTTTGTCTCCTGCGCCAGGGTCACCGCCCTTGTCTCCTGCCCCTCTGTTTCTGTCGCTCTCTCTGTCTCTGTCTGTGTCTCTGTCTCGGTGTCTGTCTCTGCCTCTGTCTCTGCCTCTGTCTCTGTCCTTGTATCCGTCGTTGTCTCCGTCTCTGTCACCGTCTTTGTCTCCGTCGTCGTCTCCTTCTCCGTCTTCGTCTTAGTCTCCGTCCTTGTCTCTGTCGTTGTCTCCGTATTTGTCTCCGTCTGTGTCTCCATCTTTGTCTCCGTCTTTTCTACGTCTTTGTCTCCGTCTTTGTCTCCGTCCATGTCTCCGGCCCCTCTGTCTCGGTCTTTGTCTCATGCGCCTCTGTCTCTGTCTCTGCCTCTGTCTGTGTCTATGTCTCTGTCTCTGCCTCTGCATCGGTCTCTGTCCCTGTCCCTGTCCCTGTCTCTGTCTCTGTCCCTGTCTCTGTCTCTGCCTCTGTCTCTGTCCCCGTCTCTGCCTCTGTCTCTGTCTCTGTCTCTGTCTCCATCTCTGTCTCTGTCTCTGGCTCTGTCTCTGTCTCTGCCTGTGTCTCTGTCCCTGTCTCTGTCTCCGTCTCTGTCTCTGTCTCTGTCTCTGCCTCTGTCTCTGTCTCTGTCTCTGTCTCTGTATCTGACTCTGTCTCCGTCTTTGTCTTCGTCTTTGTCTCCGTCTTTGTCTACGTCTTTGTCTCCGTCTTTGTCTCCGTCCATGTCTCCTGCGCATCTGTCTCGGCCTTTGTATCATGCACCTGTGACTCTGTCTCCGTCTCTGTCTCTGTCTGTGTCTCTGTCTCTGTCTCTGTATTACACTCTGTCTCCGTCTTTGTCTTCGTCTTTGTCTCCGTCTTTGTGCCTGTCTTTGTCTCCGTATTTGTATCCGACTGTGTATCCATCTTTGTCTCCGTCTTTGTCTCCGTCTTTGCCTCCGTCCTTGTCTCCGCCTTTGTCTACGTCTTTGTCTCCGTCTTTGTCTACGTCTTTGCCTCCGTCCTTGTCTCCGTCTTTGTCTACGTCTTTGTCTCCGTCTTTGTCTACGTCTTTGCCTCCGTCCTTGTCTCCGTCTTTGTCTACGTCTTTGTCTCCGTCTTTGTCTCCGTCCATGTCTCCTGCGCCTCTGTCTCGGTCTTTGTCTCATGCACCTCTGTCTCTGTCTCTGTCTTTGTGTCTGTCTCTGTCTGTGTCTGTGTCTCTGTCTTTGTCTCCGCATCGGACTCTGTCTCCGTCTCTGTCTTCGCCTTTGTCTCTGCCTTGGTCTCCGTATTTGTCTCCGTCTGTGTCTCCACCTTTGTCTCCGTCTTTGTCTCCGCCTTTGTCTCAGTCGTTGTCTCCGTCTTTGTCTCCGTCTTTGTCTACGTCTTTGTCTCCGCCTTTGTCTCCGTCTTTGTCTCCGTCTTTGTCTCCGTCTTCGTCTTCCTCTTTGTTTCCGCCTTTGTCTCCGTCTTTGTCTCCTGCGCCAGGTTCACCGACCTTGTCTCCTGCCCCTCTGTTTCTGTCGCTCTCTCTGTCTCTGTCTGTGTCTCTGTCTCGGTCCCTGTCTCTGCCTCTGTCTCTGCCTCTGTCTCTGCCTCTGTCTCTGTATCTGTCTCTGTCTCTGTCTTTGTCTCTGTATCTGTCTCTGTCTCTGTCTCTGTCTCTGTCCTTGTATCCGTCGTTGTCTCTGTCGTCGTCTTCCTCTTTGTCTCCGCCTTTGTGTCCGTCTTTGTCACCGTCTTCGTCTCCGTCTTTGTCTTCGTCTTTGTCTCCGTCTTTGTCTACGTCTTTGTCTCCGTCTTTGTCTCCGTCCATGCCTCCTGCGCATCTGTCTCGGCCTTTGTATCATGCACCTGTGTCTCTGTCTCTGTCTCTGCCTCTGTCTCTGTCTCTGTCTCTGTCTGTGTCTGTGTCTCTGTCTTTGTCTCCGCATCGGACTCTGTCTCCGTCTCTGTCTCCGCCTTTGTCTCTGCCTTGGTCTCCGTATTTGTCTCCGTCTGTGTCTCCACCTTTGTCTCCGTCTTTGTCTCCGCCTTTGTCACCGTCTTTGTCTCCGTCTTCGTCGTCCTCTTTGTTTCCGCCTTTGTCTCCGTCTTTGTCTCCTGCGCCAGGGTCACCGCCCTTGTCTCCTGCCCCTCTGTTTCTGTCGCTCTCCCTGTCTCTGTCTGTGTCTCTGTCTCGGTCCCTGTCTCTGCCTCTGTCTCTGCCTCTGTCTCTGTCTCTGTCTCTGTCTCTGTCTCCATCTCTGTCTCTGTCTCTGGCTCTGTCTTTGTCTCTGCCTGTGTCTCTGTCCCTGTCTCTGTCTCCGTCTCTGTCTCTGTCTCTGTCTCTGTCTCTGCCTCTGTCTCTGTCTCTGTCTCTGTATCTGACCCTGTCTCCGTCTTTGTTTTCGTCTTTGTCTCCGTCTTTGTCTACGTCTTTGTCTCCGTCTTTGTCTCCGTCCATGTCTCCTGCGCATCTGTCTCGGCCTTTGTATCATGCACCTGTGTCTCTGTCTCTGTCTCTGTCTGTGTCTCTGTCTCTGTCTCTGCCTCTGCATCGGTCTCTGTTCCTGTCCCTGTCCCTGTCTCTGTCTCTGTCCCTGTCTCTGTCTCTGCCTCTCTCTCTGTCCCCGTCTCTGCCTCTGTCTCTGCCTCTGTCTCTGTCTCTGTCTCTGTCTCTGTCTCCATCTCTGTCTCTGTCTCTGGCTCTGTCTTTGTCTCTGCCTGTGTCTCTGTCCCTGTCTCTGTCTCCGCCTCTGTCTCTGTCTCTGTCTCTGCCTCTGTCTCTGTCTCTGTCTCTGTATCTGACTCTGTCTCCGTCTTTGTCTTCGTCTTTGTCTCCGTCTTTGTCTCCGTCTTTGTCTACGTCTTTGTCTCCGTCCATGTCTCCGGCCCCTCTGTCTCGGTCTTTGTCTCATGCGCCTCTGTCTCTGTCTCTGCCTCTGTCTGTGTCTATGTCTCTGTCTCTGCCTCTGCATCGGTCTCTGTCCCTGTCCCTGTCCCTGTCTCTGTCTCTGTCCCTGTCTCTGTCTCTGCCTCTGTCTCTGTCTCCATCTCTGTCTCTGTCTCTGGCTCTGTCTCTGTCTCTGCCTGTGTCTCTGTCCCTGTCTCTGTCTCCGTCTCTGTCTCTGTCTCTGTCTCTGCCTCTGTCTCTGTCTCTGTCTCTGTCTCTGCCTGTGTCTCTGTCCCTGTCTCTGTCTCCGTCTCTGTCTCTGTCTCTGTCTCTGTCTCTGCCTCTGTCTCTGTCTCTGTCTCTGTCTCTGTCTCTGTATCTGACTCTGTCTCCGTCTTTGTCTTCGTCTTTGTCTCCGTCTTTGTCTACGTCTTTGTCTCCGTCTTTGTCTCCGTCCATGTCTCCTGCGCATCTGTCTCGGCCTTTGTATCATGCACCTGTGACTCTGTCTCTGTCTCTGTCTCTGTCTGTGTCTCTGTCTCTGTCTCTGTATTACACTCTGTCTCCGTCTTTGTCTTCGTCTTTGTCTCCGTCTTTGTGCCTGTCTTTGTCTGAGTATTTGTATCCGACTGTGTATCCATCTTTGTCTCCGTCTTTGTCTCCGTCTTTGCCTCCGTCCTTGTCTCCGTCTTTGTCTACGTCTTTGTCTACGTCTTTGTCTCCGCCTTTGTCTCCGTCTTTGTCTCCGTCTTTGTCTCCGTCTTCGTCTTCCTCTTTGTTTCCGCCTTTGTCTCCGTCTTTGTCTCCTGCGCCAGGTTCACCGACCTTGTCTCCTGCCCCTCTGTTTCTGTCGCTCTCTCTGTCTCTGTCTGTGTCTCTGTCTCGGTCCCTGTCTCTGCCTCTGTCTCTGCCTCTGTCTCTGTATCTGTCTCTGTCTCTGTCTTTGTCTCTGTATCTGTCTCTGTCTCTGTCTCTGTCTCTGTCCTTGTATCCGTCGTTGTCTCTGTCGTCGTCTTCCTCTTTGTCTCCGCCTTTGTCTCCGTCTTTGTCACCGTCTTCGTCTCCGTCTTTGTCTTCGTCTTTGTCTCCGTCTTTGTCTACGTCTTTGTCTCCGTCTTTGTCTCCGTCCATGCCTCCTGCGCATCTGTCTCGGCCTCTGTATCATGCACCTGTGTCTCTGTCTCTGTCTCTGCCTCTGTCTCTGTCTCTGTCTCTGTCTGTGTCTGTGTCTCTGTCTTTGGCTCCGCATCGGACTCTGTCTCCGTCTCTGTCTCCGCCTTTGTCTCTGCCTTGGTCTCCGTATTTGTCTCCGTCTGTGTCTCCACCTTTGTCTCCGTCTTTGTCTCCGCCTTTGTCTCAGTCGTTGTCTCCGTCTTTGTCTCCGTCTTTGTCTACGTCTTTGTCTCCGCCTTTGTCTCCGTCTTTGTCACCGTCTTTGTCTCCGTCTTCGTCTTCCTCTTTGTTTCCGCCTTTGTCTCCGTCTTTGTCTCCTGCGCCAGGGCCACCGCCCTTGTCTCCTGCCCCTCTGTTTCTGTCGCTCTCCCTGTCTCTGTCTGTATCTCTGTCTCGGTCCCTGTCTCTGCCTCTGTCTCTGCCTCTGTCTCTGTCTCTGTCTCTGTCTCTGTCTCCATCTCTGTCTCTGTCTCTGGCTCTGTCTTTGTCTCTGCCTGTGTCTCTGTCCCTGTCTCTGTCTCCGTCTCTGTCTCTGTCTCTGTCTCTGCCTCTGTCTCTGTCTCTGTCTCTGTATCTGACTCTGTCTCCGTCTTTGTCTTCGTCTTTGTCTCCGTCTTTGTCTCCGTCTTTGTCTACGTCTTTGTCTCCGTCTTTGTCTCCGTCCATGTCTCCGGCCCCTCTGTCTCGGTCTTTGTCTCATGCGCCTCTGTCTCTGTCTCTGCCTCTGTCTGTGTCTATGTATCTGTCTCTGCCTCTGCATCGGTCTCTGTCCCTGTCCCTGTCCCTGTCTCTGTCTCTGTCCCTGTCTCTGTCTCTGCCTCCGTCTCTGTCCCCGTCTCTGCCTCTGTCTCTGCCTCTGTCTCTGTCTCTGTCTCTGTCTCTGTCTCCATCTCTGTCTCTGTCTCTGGCTCTGTCTCTGTCTCTGCCTGTGTCTCTGTCCCTGTCTCTGTCTCCGTCTCTGTCTCTGTCTCTGTCTCTGCCTCTGTCTCTGTCTCTGTCTCTGTCTCTGTATCTGACTCTGTCTCCGTCTTTGTCTTCGTCTTTGTCTCCGTCTTTGTCTACGTCTTTGTCTCCGCCTTTGTCTCCGTCTTTGTCACCGTCTTTGTCTCCGTCTTTGTCTCCGTCTTTGTCTCCGTCCGTGTCTCCTGCCCCTCTGTCTCGGTCGTTGTCTCATGCGCGTCTGTCTCTGTCTCTGTCTCTGTCTGTGTCTCTGTCTCTGTCTCTGCCTCTGTATCGGTCTCTGTCTTTGTCTCATGCGCCTCTGTCTCTGTCTCTGTCTTTGCCTCCGTCTCTGTCTCCTGCGCTAGGGTCACCGCGGTTGTCTCCTGCCCCTCTGTTTCTGTCGCTCTCTCTGTCTCCGCCTGTGTCTCTGTCTCCGTCACTGTCTCTGTCGCTGTCTCTGTCTCTGTCTCTGTCTCTGTCTCTGTCTTTTGTACCTGTCTTTGTCTCCGTATTTGTGTCCGCCTGTGTCTCCATCTTTGTCTCCGTCTTTGTCTACGTCTTTGTCACCGTCTTTGTCTCCGTCTTTGTCTCCGTCTTTGTCTCCGTATTTGCTTCCGTCTGTGTCTCCATCTTTGTCTCCGTCTTTGTCTCCGACCGTGTCTCCTGCCCCTCTGTCTCGGTCGTTGTCTCATGCGCGCCTGTCTCTGCCTCTGTCTCTGTCTGTGTCTCTGTCTGTGTCTCTGCCTCTGTATCGGTCTCCGTATTTGTCTCCGTCTGTGTCTCCATCTTCGTCTCCGCCTTTGTCTCCGTCTTTGTCTCCGTCGTCGTCTTCCTCTACGTCTCCGTCTTTGTCTCCGTCTTTGTCACCGCCTTTGTCTCCGTACTTGTCTCCGCCGTCGTCTTCCTCTTCGTCTCCGTCTTTGTCTCCGTCTTTGTCACCGTCTTTGTCTCCGTCTTTGTCTCCGTCCATGTCTCCTGCCACTCTGTCTCGGTCTTTGTCTCATGCACCTCTGTCTCTGTCTCTGTCTCTGTCTCTTACTCTGTCTCTGTCTCTGTCTCTGTCTCTGTCTCTGTCTCTGTCTCTGTCTCTGTCTCTGTCTCTGTCTCTGTCTCTGCCTCTGTCCCTGTCTCTGTCTCTGTCTCTGTCTCTGTCTCTGTCTCTGTCTCCGTCTTTGTCTCCGTCTTTGTATCCGTCTTTGTCTCCACCCATGTCTCCTGCCCCTCTGTCTCGGTCTTTGTCGCATGCGCCACTGTCTCTGTCTCTGTCTCTGTCTGTGTCTCTGTCTCTGTCTCTGTCTCTGTCTCTGTCTCTGTCTCTGTCTCTGTCTCTGTCTCTGTCTCTGTCTCTGTCTCTGTCTCTGTCTCTGCCTCTGTCCCTGTCTCTGTCTCTGTCTCTGTCTCTGTCTCTGTCTCTGTCTCTGTCTCCGTCTTTGTCTCCGTCTTTGTATCCGTCTTTGTCTCCACCCATGTCTCCTGCCCCTCTGTCTCGGTCTTTGTCGCATGCGCCACTGTCTCTGTCTCTGTCTCTGTCTCTGTCTCTGTCTCTGTCGCTGCCTCTGTCTCTGTCCCTATCTCTGTCTCTGTCTCTGTTCCCGTCTCTGTCTCCGCCTCTGCCTCTGTCTCTGTCTTTGTGTCCATCTTTGTCTCCGTCTTTGTCTCCGTCATTGTCACCGTCTTTGTCTCCGTTTTTGTCTCCGTCCATGTCTCCTGCCCCTCTGTCTCGGTCTATGTCTCATGGGCCTCTGTCTCTGTCTCTGTCTCTGTCTCTGTCCCTATCTCTGTCTCTGTATCGGACTCTGCCTCCGTCTCTGTATTCGTCTTTGTCTCCGTCTTTGTCTCCGTCGTCGTCTTCCTCTTCGTCTCCGTCTTTGCCTCCGTCTTTGTCACCGCCTTTGTATCTGTACTTGTCTCCGTCTGTGTCTCCATATTTGTCTCCGTCTTTGTCTCCGTCTTTGCCACCGTCTTTGTCTCCGTATTTGTCTCCGTCTGCGACTCCGTCTGCGTCTCCGTCTTTGTCTCCGCCTTTGTCTCCGTCTTTGTCTCCGTCGTCGTCTTCCTCTTCGTCTCCGTCTTTGTCTTCGTCTTTGTCACCGTCTTTGTCTCTGTCTTTGTCTCCGTATTTGTCTCCGTCTGTGTCTCCATTTTTGTCTCCGTCTTTGTCTCCGTCTTTGCTTCCGTCTTTGTCTCCGTATTTGTCTCCGTCTGTGTCGCCATCTTTGTCTCCGTCGTCGTCTTCCTTTTCGTCTCCGTCTTTGTCTACGTCTTTGTCTCCGTTTTTGTCCCCGTCCATGTCTCCTGCCACTCTGTCTCGGTCTTTGTCTCATGCACCTCTGTCTCTGTCTCTGTCTCTGTCTCTTACTCTGTCTCTGTCTCTGTCTCTGTCTCTGTCTCTGTCTCTGTCTCTGTCTCTGTCTCTGTCTCTGTCTCTGTCTCTGCCTCTGTCCCTGTCTCTGTCTCTGTCTCTGTCTCTGTCTCTGTCTCTGTCTCCGTCTTTGTCTCCGTCTTTGTATCCGTCTTTGTCTCCACCCATGTCTCCTGCCCCTCTGTCTCGGTCTTTGTCGCATGCGCCACTGTCTCTGTCTCTGTCTCTGTCTGTGTCTCTGTCTCTGTCTCTGTCTCTGTCTCTGTCTCTGTCTCTGTCTCTGTCTCTGTCTCTGTCTCTGTCTCTGTCTCTGTCTCTGTCTCTGCCTCTGTCCCTGTCTCTGTCTCTGTCTCTGTCTCTGTCTCTGTCTCTGTCTCTGTCTCCGTCTTTGTCTCCGTCTTTGTATCCGTCTTTGTCTCCACCCATGTCTCCTGCCCCTCTGTCTCGGTCTTTGTCGCATGCGCCACTGTCTCTGTCTCTGTCTCTGTCTCTGTCTCTGTCTCTGTCGCTGCCTCTGTCTCTGTCCCTATCTCTGTCTCTGTCTCTGTTCCCGTCTCTGTCTCCGCCTCTGCCTCTGTCTCTGTCTTTGTGTCCATCTTTGTCTCCGTCTTTGTCTCCGTCATTGTCACCGTCTTTGTCTCCGTTTTTGTCTCCGTCCATGTCTCCTGCCCCTCTGTCTCGGTCTATGTCTCATGGGCCTCTGTCTCTGTCTCTGTCTCTGTCTCTGTCCCTATCTCTGTCTCTGTATCGGACTCTGCCTCCGTCTCTGTATTCGTCTTTGTCTCCGTCTTTGTCTCCGTCGTCGTCTTCCTCTTCGTCTCCGTCTTTGCCTCCGTCTTTGTCACCGCCTTTGTATCTGTACTTGTCTCCGTCTGTGTCTCCATATTTGTCTCCGTCTTTGTCTCCGTCTTTGCCACCGTCTTTGTCTCCGTATTTGTCTCCGTCTGCGACTCCGTCTGCGTCTCCGTCTTTGTCTCCGCCTTTGTCTCCGTCTTTGTCTCCGTCGTCGTCTTCCTCTTCGTCTCCGTCTTTGTCTTCGTCTTTGTCACCGTCTTTGTCTCTGTCTTTGTCTCCGTATTTGTCTCCGTCTGTGTCTCCATTTTTGTCTCCGTCTTTGTCTCCGTCTTTGCTTCCGTCTTTGTCTCCGTATTTGTCTCCGTCTGTGTCGCCATCTTTGTCTCCGTCGTCGTCTTCCTTTTCGTCTCCGTCTTTGTCTACGTCTTTGTCTCCGTTTTTGTCCCCGTCCATGTCTCCTGCCCCTCTGTCTCGGTCTTTGTCTCATGCGCCTCTGTCTCTGTCTCTGTCTCTGTCTCTGTCTCTGTCTGTGTCTATGTCTCTGTCTCTGCCTCTGTATCGGTCTCTGTCCCTGTCCCTGTCCCTGTCCCTGTGTCTGTCTCTGTCTCTGTCTCTGTCTCTGTCCCTGTCTCTGTGTCTGCCTCTGTCTCTGTCCCCGTCTCTGTCTCCGTCTACGTCTCTGCCTCTGTCTCTGTCTCTGTCTCTGTCTCTGTCTCTGTCTCTGTCTCTGTCTCTGTCTCTGTCTCTGTCTCTGCCTCTGTCTCTGTCCCTATCTCTGTCTCTGTCTCTGTTCCCGTCTCTGTCTCCGCCTCTGCCTCTGTCTCTGTCTTTGTGTCCATCTTTTTCTCCGTCTTTGTCTCCGTCATTGTCACCGTCTTTGTCTCAGTCGTCGTCTTCCTCTTCGTCTGCGCCTTTGTCTCCGTCTCTGTCTACGTCTTTGTCTACGTCTTTGTCTCCGTTTTTGTCTCCGTCCATGTCTCCTGCCCCTCTGTCTCGGTCTATGTCTCATGGGCCTCTGTCTCTGTTTCTGCCTCTGTCTCTGTCTCCGTCTTTGTCTCCGTCCTTGTCGCCGTCTTTGTCTCCGTCATCGTCTTCCTCTTCGTCTCCGTCTTTGTCTCCGCCTTTCTCACCGTCTTTGTCTCCGCCTTTGTCTCCGTCTTTGTCTCCGTCTTTGTCACCGTCTTCGCCTCCGTCTCCGTCTCCGTCTCCATCCGTGTCTCCTGCTCCTCTGTCTCGGTCTTTGTCTCATGCGCGTCTCTCTCTGTCTCTGTCTGTGTCTCCGTCTCTGTCTCCGCCTTTGTCTCCGTCTTTGTCACCGTCTTTGTCTCCGTCGTCGTCTTCCTCTTCGTCTCCGTCTTTGTCTCCGCCTTTCTCACGGTCTTTGTCTCCGTCTTTGTCTCCGTCTTTGTCTACGTCTTTGTCTCCGTCTTTGTCTCCGTCCACGTCTCCTGCCCCTCTGCCTCTGTCTCTGTCTCTGTCTCTGTCTCTGCCTCTGGCTCTGTCCCTATCTCTGTCTCTGTCTCTGTTCCCGTCTCTGCCTCCGCCTCTGCCTCTGTCTCCGTCCTTGTCTCTGTCTTTGTCTCCGTATTTGTCTCTGTCTGAGTCTCCATCTTTGTCTCCGTCTTTTTCTCCGTCTTTGCCTCCGTCTTTGTCTCCGTATTTGTCTCCGTCCATGTCTCCTGCCCCTCTCTCTCGGTCTATGTCTCATGCGCCTCTGTCTCTGTCTCTGTCTCTGTCTCTGTCTCTTTCTCTGTCTGTGTCTCTGTCTCCGTCTCTGTCCCTGTCTCTGTCTCTGTCTCTGTCTCAGTCTCTGTCTCTGTCTGTGTCTCTGTCTCTGTGTCTGTCTCTGTCTCCGTCTCTGTCTCTGTCTCTGTCTGTGTCTTCGTATGCGTCTTTGTCTCCGTCCGTGTCTCCTGCCCCTCTGTCTCGGTCTTTGTCGCATGCGCCACTGTCTCTGTCTCTGTCTCTGTCTCTGTCTATGTCTCTGTCTGTGTCTCTGTCTCTGTCTCTGTCTCTGTCTTTGTCTTCGTCTTTGTCTCTGTCTTTGTCTCCGTCTTTGTCTCCTGCCCATCTGTCTCCGTCTCTGTCACTGTCTCTCTCTCTGTCTCTGTCTCTGTCTCTGTCTCTGTCTCTGTCTCTGTCTCTGTCTCTGTCTCTGTCTCTGTCTCTGTCTCTGTCTCTGTCTCTGTCTCTGCCTCTGTCTCTGTCCCTATCTCTGTCTCTGTCTCTGTTCCCGTCTCTGTCTCCGCCTCTGCCTCTGTCTCTGTCTTTGTGTCCATCTTTTTCTCCGTCTTTGTCTCCGTCATTGTCACCGTCTTTGTCTCAGTCGTCGTCTTCCTCTTCGTCTGCGCCTTTGTCTCCGTCTCTGTCTACGTCTTTGTCTACGTCTTTGTCTCCGTTTTTGTCTCCGTCCATGTCTCCTGCCCCTCTGTCTCGGTCTATGTCTCATGGGCCTCTGTCTCTGTCTCTGTCCCTGTCTCTGTCTCTGTCCCTATCTCTGTCTCTGTCTCTGTCTCTGCCTCCGTCTCTGTCTTCGTCTTTGTCTCCGTCTTTGTCTCCGTCGTCGTCTTCCTCTTCGTCTCCGTCTTTGCCTCCGTCTTTGTCACCGCCTTTGTATCCGTACTTGTCTCCGTCTGTGTCTCCATATTTGTCTCCGTCTTTGTCTCCGTCTTTGCCTCCGTCTTTGTCTCCGTATTTGTCTCCGTCTGCGTCTCCGTCTGCGTCTCCGTCTGCGTCTCCGTCTTTGTCTCCGCCTTTGTCTCCGTCTTTGTCTCCGTCGTCGTCTTCCTCTTCGTCTCCGTCTTTGTCTCCGTCTTTGTCACCGTCTTTGTCTCTGTCTTTGTCTCCGTATTTGTCTCTGTCTGTGTCTCCATCTTTGTCTCCGTCTTTGTCTCCGTCTTTGCCTCCGTCTTTGTCTCCGTATTTGTCTCCGTCTGTGTCGCCATCTTTGTCTCCGTCGTCGTCTTCCTCTTCGTCTCCGTCTTTGTCTCCGTCTTTGTCACCGTCTTTGTCTCCGTCTTTGTCTCCGTCCGTGTATCCTGCCCCTCTGTCTCGGTCGTTGTCTCATGCGCGTCTGTCTCTGTCTCTGTCTCTGTCTGTGTCTCTGTCTCTGTCTCTGCCTCTGTATCGGTCTCTGTCTTTGTCTCATGCGCCTCTGTCTCTGTCTCTGTCTTTGCCTCCGTCTTTGCCTCCGTCTTTGTCTCCGCATTTGTCTCCGTCTGTGTCGCCATCTTTGTCTCCGTCGCTGTCTTGCTCTTCGTGTCCGTCTTTGTCTCCGTCTTTGTCACCGTCTTTGTCTCCGCCTTTGTCTCCGTCTTTGTCTACGTCTTTGTCTACGTCTTTGTCTCCGTCTTTGTCTCTGTCTTTGTCTCCGTCCATGTCTCCTGTCACTCTGTCTCGATCTTTGTCTCATGCACCTCTGTCTCTGTCTCTGTCTCAGTCTCTGTCCCTATCTCTGTCTCTGTCTCTGTTCCCGTCTCTGTCTCCGCCTCTGCCTCTGTCTATGTCTCTGTCTCTGTCTCTGTCTCTGTCTCTGTTTGTGTCTGTGTCTCTGTCTCTGTCTCCGTATCGGACTGTGTCTCGGCCTCCGTCTCCGTCTTTGTCTCCGTCTTTGCCTCCGTCTTTGTCTCCGCATTTGTCTCCGTCTGTGTCGCCATCTTTGTCTCCGTCGCTGTCTTCCTCTTCGTGTCCGTCTTTGTCTCCGTCTTTGTCACCGCCTTTGTCTCCGTCTTTGTCTCCGTCCGTGTCTCCTGCCCCGCTATCTCGGGCGTTGTCTCATGCGCGTCTGTCTCTGTCTCTGTCTCTGTCTCTGTCTGTGTCTCTGTCTCTGTCTCTGCCTCTGTATCGGTCTCTGTCTTTGTCTCTGTCTCTGTCTCTGTCTCTCTCTCTGTCTCTGTCTCTGTCTCTGCCTCGGTCTCTGCCTCTGTCTCTGTCTGTAACTCTGTCTTTGTCTCATGCGCCTCTGTCTCTGTCTCTGTCTTTGTATCCGTCTCTGTCTCCTGCGCCAGGGTCACCGCGGTTGTCTCCTGTCCCTCTGTTTCTGTCGCTCTCTCTGTCTCTGTCTGTGTCTCTGTCTCCGTCTCTGTCTCTGTCTCTGTCTCTGTCTCTGTCCCTGTCTCTGTCTCTGTCTCTGTCTCTGTCTCTGTCGCTGTCTCTGTCTCTGTCTCTGCCTCTGTATCGGTCTCTGTCTTTGTCTCATGCGCCTCTGTCTCTGTCTCTGTCTTTGCCTCCGTATTTGCCTCCGTCTTTGTCTCCGCATTTGTCTCCGTCTGTGTCGCCATCTTTGTCTCCGTCGCTGTCTTGCTCTTCGTGTCCGTCTTTGTCTCCGTCTTTGTCACCGTCTTTGTCTCCGCCTTTGTCTCCGTCTTTGTCTACGTCTTTGTCTACGTCCTTGTCTCCGTCTTTGTCTCTGTCTTTGTCTCCGTCCATGTCTCCTGTCACTCTGTCTCGATCTTTGTCTCATGCACCTCTGTCTCTGTCTCTGTATCTGTCTATGTGTGCGTCTCTGTCTCTGTCCCTATCTCTGTCTGTGCCTGTGTCTCTGTCTCTGTCTCCGTATCGTACTCTGTCTCCGTCTCTGTCTTCATCTTTGTCTCCGTCTTTGTCTCTGTCTCTGTCTCTGTCTCTGTCTCTGTCTCTGTCTCTGTCTCTGTCTCTGTCTCTGTCTCTGTCTCTGTGTTTGTCTCCGTCTTTGTCTCCGTCTTTGTCACCGTCTTTGTCTCCGACGTCGTCTTCCTCTTCATCTACGTCTTTGTCTCCGTCTTTGTTTACGTCTTTGTCTACGTCTTTGTCTCCGTTTTTGTCTCCGTCCATGTCTCCTGCCCCTCTGTCTCGGTCTATGTCTGATGCGCCTCTGTCTCTGTCTCTGTCTCAGTCTCTGTCTCTGTCCGTGTCTGTGTCTCTGTCTCTGTCTCTGTCTCTGTCTCGGTATCTGTCTCCGTCTTTGTCTCCGTCTTTGTGACCGTCTTTGTCTTCGTCTTTGCCTCCGTATTTGTCTCCGTCTGTGTCTCCATCTTTGTCTCCGTCTTTGTCTCCGCCTTTGCCTCCGTCCTTGTCTCCGTATTTGTCTCCGTCTATGTCGCCATCTTTGTCTCCGTCGCCGTCTTCCTCTTCGTGTCCGTCTTTGTCTCCGTCTTTGTCACCGTCTTTGTCTCCGTCGTCGTCTTCCTCTGCGTCTCCGTCTTTGCCTCCGTCTTTGTCACCGCCTTTGTCTCCGTACTTGTCTCCGTCTGTGTCTCCATATTTGTCTCCGTCTTTGTCTCCGTCTTTGCCGCCGTCTTTGTCTCCGTATTTGTCTCCGTCTGCGTCTCCATCTTTGTCTCCGCCTTTGTCTCCGTCTTTGTCTCCGTCGTCGTCTTCCTCTTCGTCTCCGTCTTTGTCTCCGTCGTTGTCTACGTCTTTGTCTACGTCTTTGTCTCCGCTTTTGTCTCCGTCCATGTCTCCTGCCCCTCTGTCTCGGTCTTTGTCTCATGCGCTTCTGTCTCTGTCTCTGTCTCTGCCTCTGTCTCCGTCTCTGACTCTGTTTCTGTCTCTATCTCCGTCTCTGTCTCTGTCTCTGTCCCTGTCTCTGCCTCTGTCTCTGCCTCTGCCTCTGCCTCTGTCTCTGTCTCTGTCTCTGTCTCTGTCGCTGTCTCTCCCTCTGTCCCTGTCTCCGTCTGTGTCCCTGGCTGTGTCTCTGCCTCTGTCTCCGTCTCTGTCTCTGTCTCGGTCTTTGTCTCCGTCTCTGTCTCTGTCTCTGTCTCTGTCTCTGTCTCTGCCTCTGCCTCTGTCTCTGTCTCTGTCTCTGTCTCTGTCTTTGTCCCTGTCTCTGTCTGAGACTCTGCCTCTGTCTCTGTCTCTGTCTCTGTCTCTGTCTCTGTCTCTGTCTCTGTCTCTGTCTCTGCCTCTGCCTCTGTCTCTGCCTCTGTCTCTGTCTCTGTCTCTGTCTCTGTTGCTGTCTCTCCCTCTGTCTCTGTCCCTGTCTCTGTCTCTGTCCCTGGCTCTGTCTCTGCCTCTGTCTCCGTCTCTGACTCTGTTTCAGTCTCTATCTCCGTCTCTGTCTCTGTCTCTGTCTCTGTCTCTGTCTCTGTCTCTGCCTCTGCCCCTGTCTCTGTCTCTGTCTCTGTCGCTGTCTCTCCCTCTGTCCCTGTCTCCGTCTCTGTCCCTGGCTCTGTCTCTGCCTCTGTCTCCGTCTCTGTCTCTGTCTCGGTCTTTGTCTCCGTCTCTGTCTCTGTCTCTGTCTCTGTCTCTGTCCCTGTCCCTGTCACTGTCTCTGTCTCTGTCTCTGTCTCTGTCTCTGTCTCTGTCTCTGTCACTGTCCCTGTCTCTGTCCCTGTCTCTGTCTCTGTCTCTGTCTCTGTCTCTCTCTCTGTCTCCGTCTCTGTCTCTGCCTCTGTCTCTGTCTCTGTCTCAGTCACTGTCTCTGACTCTGTGTCTATCTCTGCCTCTGACTCTGTCGCTGCCGCTGTCTATGTCTCTGTCTCTGTCTGCGTATCTGTCCCTGTCTCTGTCTCTGTCTCTGACTCTGTTTCAGTCTCTATCTCCGTCTCTGTCTCTGTCTCTGTCTCTATCTCTGTCTCTGTCTCTGCCTCTGCCCCTGTCTATGTCTCTGTCTCTGTCGCTGTATCTCCCTCTGCCCCTGTCTCCGTCTCTGTCCCTGGCTCTGTCTCTGCCTCTGTCTCCGTCTCTGTCTCTGTCTCGGTCTTTGTCTCCGTCTCTGTCTCTGTCTCTGTCTCTGTCTCTGTCTCTGTCTCTGTCTCTGTCTCTGTCTCTGTCTCTGTCTCTGTCTCGGTCTTTGTCTCCGTCTCTGCCTCTGTCTCTGTCTCTGTCTCTGTCTGTGTCTCTGTCTCCGTCTCTGACTCTGTTTCTGTCTCTATCTCCGTCTCTGTCTCTGTCTCTGTCTCTGTCTCTGTCTCTGTCTCTGTCCCTGTCCCTGTCAGCGTCTCTGTCTCTGTCTCTGTCTCTGTCTCTGTCTCTGTCTCTGCCTCTGTCTCTGTCTCTGTCTCAGTCACTGTCTCTGACTCTGTGTCTATCTCTGTCTCTGTTTCTGTCTCTGTCTCTGTCTCTGTCTCTGTCTGTGTCTCTGTCTCCGTCTCTGCCTCTGTCTCCGTCTCTGTCTCTGTCTCGGTCTTTGTCTCCGTCTCTGTCTCTGTCTCTGTCTCTGCCTCTGTCTCTGTCTCTGTCTCTGTCTCTGTCTCTGTCTCTGTCTCTGTCTCTGTCACTGTCTCTGTCTCTGTCCCTGTCTCTGTCTCTGTCTCTGTCTCTGTCTCTGTCTCTGTCTCTGTCTCTGTCTCTGTCTCTGTCTCTGTCTCTGTCTCTGTCTCTGCCTCTGTCTCTGTCTCTGTCTCAGTCACTGTCTCTGACTCTGTGTCTATCTCTGCCTCTGACTCTGTCGCTGCCGCTGTCTATGTCTCTGTCTCTGTCTGCGTATCTGTCCCTGTCTCTGTCTCTGTCTCTGACTCTGTTTCAGTCTCTATCTCCGTCTCTGTCGCTGTCTCTCCCTCTGTCCCTGTCTCCGTCTCTGTCCCTGGCTGTGTCTCTGCCTCTGACTCCGTCTCTGTCTCTGTCTCGGTCTTTGTCTCCGTCTCTGTCCCTGTCTCCGTCTCTGTCCCTGGCTCTGTCCCTGTCCCTGGCTCTGTCTCTGCCTCTGTCTCCGTCTCTGACTCTGTTTCTGTCTCTATATCCGTCTCTGTCTCTGTCTCTGTCCCTGTCTCTGCCTCTGTCTCTGCCTCTGCCTCTGCCTCTGTCTCTGTCTCTGTCACTGTCTCCGTCTCCGTCTCTGTCCATGGCTCTGTCTCTGTCCCTGGCTCCGTCTCTGTCTCTGTATCGGTCTCTGTCTCTGTCTCTGTCTCTGTCGCTGTCTCTCCCGCTGTCTCTGTCTACGTCGCTGTCCCTGGCTCTGTCTCTGCCTCTGTCTCCGCCTCTGTCTCTGTCTCTGTATCTGTCTCTGTCTCTGTCTCTGTCTCTGTGTCCGTCTCTGTCCCTGGCTCTGTTTCTGCCTCTGTCTCCGTCTCTGTCTCTGTCTCGGTCTTTGTCTCCGTCTCTGTCTCTGTCTCTGTCTCTGTCTCTGTCTCTGTCTCTGTCTCTGTCTCTGCCTCTGCCTCTGTCTCTGTCTCTGTCTCTGTCTCTGTCTTTGTCCCTGTCTCTGTCTGAGACTCTGCCTCTGTCTCTGTCTCTGTCTCTGTCTCTGTCTCTGTCTCGGTCTCTGCTTCTGTCTCTGCCTCTGTCTCTGTCTCTCTCTCTGTCTCTGTTGCTGTCTCTCCCTCTGTCACTGTCTCTGTCTCTGTCCCTGGCTCTGTCTCTGTCTCTGCCTCTGTCTCCGTCTCTGCCTCAGTCTCTGTCTCTGTCTCTGTCCCTGTCTCTGTCTCTGTCTCTGTCACTGTCTCCGTCTCCGTCTCTGTCCATGGCTCTGTCTCTGCCTCTGTCTCCGTCTCTGTCTCTGTCTCGGACTTTGCCTCCGTCTCTGCCTCCGTCTCCGTCTCTGCCTCTGTCTCCGTCTCTGTCTCTGTATCGGTCTCTGTCTCTGTCTCTGTCTCTGTCGCTGTCTCTCCCTCTGTCTCTGTCTCCGTCGCTGTCCCTGGCTCTGTCTCTGCCTCTGTCTCCGTCTCTGTCTCTGTCTCTGTATCTGTCTCTGTCTCTGTCTCTGTCTCTGTGTCCGTCTCTGTCCCTGGCTCTGTTTCTGCCTCTGTCTCCGTCTCTGTCTCTGTCCCGGTCTTTGTCTCCGCCTCTGTCTCTGTCTCTGTCTCTGTCTCTGTCTCTGCCACTGTCACCGTCTCTGTCTCTGTCTCTGTCTCTGTCTCTGTCTCTGTCTCTGTCTCTGTCTCTGTCTCTGTCTCTGTCTCCGTCTCTGTCCATGGCTCTGTCTCTGCCTCTGTCTCTGTCTCGGTCTTTGTCTCTGTCTCTGTCTCTGTCTCTGTCTCTGTCTCTGTCTCTGTCTCTGTCTCTGTCTCTGTCTCTGTCTCTGTCTCTGCCTCTGCCTCTGCCCCTGTCTCTGTCTCTGTCTCTCTCGCTGTCTCTCCCTCTGTCCCTGTCTCGGTCTCTGTCCCCGGCTCTGTCTCTGCCTCTGTCACTGTCTCGGTCTTTGTCTGTGTCTCTGTCTCTGTCTCTGTCTCTGTCTCTGTCTCTGTCTCTGTCTCTGTCTCTGTCTCTGTCTCTGCTTCTGTCTCTGCCTCTGTCTCTGTCTCTGTCTCTGTCTCTGTCTCTGTCTCTGTCTCTGTCTCTGTCTCTGTCTCTGCTTCTGTCTCTGCCTCTGTCTCTGTCTCTGTCTCTGTCTCTGTTGCTTTCTCTCTCTCTGTCTCTGTCTCTGTCTCTGTCCCTGGCTCTGTCTCTGCCTCTGTCTCCTTCTCTGACTCTGTTTCTGTCTCTATCTCCGTCTCTGTCTCTGTCTCTGTCTCTGTCTCTGTCTCTGTCTCTGCCTCTGCCCCTGTCTCTGTCTCTGTCTCTGTCGCTGTCTCTCCCTCTGTCCCTGTCTCCGTCTCTGTCCCTGGCTCTGTCTCTACCTCTGTCTCCGTCTCTGTCTCTGTCTCGGTCTTTGTCTCCGTCTCTGTCTCTGTCTCTGTCTCTGTCTCTGTCTCTGTCTCTGTCTCTGTCTCTGTCTCTGTCTCTGTCTCTGTTTCTGTCTCTGTCTGTGTCTCTGTCTCCGTCTCTGACTCTGTTTCTGTCTCTATCTCCGTCTCTGTCTCTGTCTCTGTCTCTGTTTCTGTCTCTGTCGCTGCCGCTGTCTATGTCTCTGTCTCTGTCTGCGTATCTGTCCCTGTCTCTGTCTCTGTCTCTGACTCTGTTTCAGTCTCTATCTCCGTCTCTGTCTCTGTCTCTATCTCTGTCTCTGTCTCTGCCTCTGCCCCTGTCTCTGTCTCTGTCTCTGTCGCTGTCTGTCCCTCTGTCCCTGTCTCCGTCTCTGTCCCTGGCTCTGTCTCTGCCTCTGTCTCCGTCTCTGTCTCTGTCTCGGTCTTTGTCTCCGTCTCTGTCTCTGTCTCTGTCTCTGTCTCTGTCTCTGTCTCTGTCTCTGTCTCTGTCTCTGTCTCTGTCTCTGTCTCTGTCTCTGTCTCTGTCTCTGTCTCTGTCTCTGTCTCTGTCTCTGTCTCTGTCTCTGTCTCTGTCTCTGTCTCTGTCTCTGTCTCTGTCTCTGTCTCTGTCTCTGTCCCTGTCTCTGTCTGAGACTCAGCCTCTGTCTCTGTCTCTGTCTCTGTCTCTGTCTCTGTCTCTGTCTCTGTCTCTGTCTCTGTCTCTGTCTCTGTCTCTGTCTCTGTCTCTGCTTCTGTCTCTGCCTCTGTCTCTGTCTCTGTCTCTGTCTCTGTTGCTGTCTCTCCCTCTGTCTCTGTCTCTGTCTCTGTCCCTGGCTCTGTCTCTGCCTCTGTCTCCGTCTCTGACTCTGTTTCAGTCTCTATCTCCGTCTCTGTCTCTGTCTCTGTCTCTGTCTCTGTCTCTGTCTCTGTCTCTGCCTCTGCCCCTGTCTCTCTCTCTGTCTCTGTCGCTGTCTCTCCCTCTGTCCCTGTCTCCGTCTCTGTCCCTGGCTCTGTCTCTGCCTCTGTCTCCGTCTCTGTCTCTGTCTCGGTCTTTGTCTCCGTCTCTGTCTCTGTCTCTGTCTCTGTCTCTGACTCTGTCTCTGTCTCTGTCTCTGTCTCTGTCTCTGTCTCTGTCTCGGTATCTGTCTCCGTCTTTGTCTCCGTCTTTGTGACCGTCTTTGTCTTCGTCTTTGCCTCCGTATTTGTCTCCGTCTGTGTCTCCATCTTTGTCTCCGTCTTTGTCTCCGCCTTTGCCTCCGTCCTTGTCTCCGTATTTGTCTCCGTCTATGTCGCCATCTTTGTCTCCGTCGCCGTCTTCCTCTTCGTGTCCGTCTTTGTCTCCGTCTTTGTCACCGTCTTTGTCTCCGTCGTCGTCTTCCTCTGCGTCTCCGTCTTTGTCTCCGCCTTTGTCTCCGTCTTTGTCTCCGTCGTCGTCTTCCTCTTCGTCTCCGTCTTTGTCTCCGTCGTTGTCTACGTCTTTGTCTACGTCTTTGTCTCCGCTTTTGTCTCCGTCCATGTCTCCTGCCCCTCTGTCTCGGTCTTTGTCTCATGCGCTTCTGTCTCTGTCTCTGTCTCTGCCTCTGTCTCCGTCTCTGACTCTGTTTCTGTCTCTATCTCCGTCTCTGTCTCTGTCTCTGTCCCTGTCTCTGCCTCTGTCTCTGCCTCTGCCTCTGCCTCTGTCTCTGTCTCTGTCTCTGTCTCTGTCGCTGTCTCTCCCTCTGTCCCTGTCTCCGTCTGTGTCCCTGGCTGTGTCTCTGCCTCTGTCTCCGTCTCTGTCTCTGTCTCGGTCTTTGTCTCCGTCTCTGTCTCTGTCTCTGTCTCTGTCTCTGTCTCTGCCTCTGCCTCTGTCTCTGTCTCTGTCTCTGTCTCTGTCTTTGTCCCTGTCTCTGTCTGAGACTCTGCCTCTGTCTCTGTCTCTGTCTCTGTCTCTGTCTCTGTCTCTGCCTCTGCCTCTGTCTCTGCCTCTGTCTCTGTCTCTGTCTCTGTCTCTGTCTCTGTTGCTGTCTCTCCCTCTGTCTCTGTCTCTGTCTCTGTCTCTGTCCCTGGCTCTGTCTCTGCCTCTGTCTCCGTCTCTGACTCTGTTTCAGTCTCTATCTCCGTCTCTGTCTCTGTCTCTGTCTCTGTCTCTGTCTCTGTCTCTGCCTCTGCCCCTGTCTCTGTCTCTGTCTCTGTCGCTGTCTCTCCCTCTGTCCCTGTCTCCGTCTCTGTCCCTGGCTCTGTCTCTGCCTCTGTCTCCGTCTCTGTCTCTGTCTCGGACTTTGCCTCCGTCTCTGCCTCCGTCTCCGTCTCTGCCTCTGTCTCCGTCCATGGCTCTGTCTCTGCCTCTGTCTCTGTCTCGGTCTTTGTCTCTGTCTCTGTCTCTGTCTCTGTCTCTGTCTCTGTCTCTGTCTCTGTCCCTGGCTCTGTCTCTGCCTCTGTCTCCGTCTCTGACTCTGTTTCAGTCTCTATCTCCGTCTCTGTCTCTGTCTCTGTCTCTGTCTCTGTCTCTGCCTCTGCCTCTGTCTCTGTCTCTGTCTCTGTCTCTGTCTTTGTCCCTGTCTCTGTCTGAGACTCTGCCTCTGTCTCTGTCTCTGTCTCTGTCTCTGTCTCTGTCTCTGTATTACACTCTGTCTCCGTCTTTGTCTTCGTCTTTGTCTCCGTCTTTGTGCCTGTCTTTGTCTCCGTATTTGTATCCGACTGTGTATCCATCTTTGTCTCCGTCTTTGTCTCCGTCTTTGCCTCCGTCCTTGTCTCCGCCTTTGTCTACGTCTTTGTCTCCGTCTTTGTCTACGTCTTTGCCTCCGTCCTTGTCTCCGTCTTTGTCTACGTCTTTGTCTCCGTCTTTGTCTACGTCTTTGCCTCCGTCCTTGTCTCCGTCTTTGTCTACGTCTTTGTCTCCGTCTTTGTCTCCGTCCATGTCTCCTGCGCATCTGTCTCGGCCTTTGTATCATGCACCTGTGACTCTGTCTCTGTCTCTGTCTCTGTCTGTGTCTCTGTCTCTGTCTCTGTATTACACTCTGTCTCCGTCTTTGTCTTCGTCTTTGTCTCCGTCTTTGTGCCTGTCTTTGTCTCCGTATTTGTATCCGACTGTGTATCCATCTTTGTCTCCGTCTTTGTCTCCGTCTTTGCCTCCGTCCTTGTCTCCGCCTTTGTCTACGTCTTTGTCTCCGTCTTTGTCTACGTCTTTGCCTCCGTCCTTGTCTCCGTCTTTGTCTACGTCTTTGTCTCCGTCTTTGTCTACGTCTTTGCCTCCGTCCTTGTCTCCGTCTTTGTCTACGTCTTTGTCTCCGTCTTTGTCTCCGTCCATGTCTCCTGCGCCTCTGTCTCGGTCTTTGTCTCATGCACCTCTGTCTCTGTCTCTGTCTCTGTGTCTGTCTCTGTCTGTGTCTGTGTCTCTGTCTTTGTCTCCGCATCGGACTCTGTCTCCGTCTCTGTCTTCGCCTTTGTCTCTGCCTTGGTCTCCGTATTTGTCTCCGTCTGTGTCTCCACCTTTGTCTCCGTCTTTGTCTCCGCCTTTGTCTCAGTCGTTGTCTCCGTCTTTGTCTCCGTCTTTGTCTACGTCCTTGTCTCCGCCTTTGTCTCCGTCTTTGTCTCCGTCTTTGTCCCCGTCTTTGTGCCTGTCTTTGTCTCCGTATTTGTATCCGTCTGTGTATCCATCTTTGTCTCCGTCTTTGTCTCCGTCTTTGCCTCCGTCCTTGTCTCCGTCTTTGTCTACGTCTTTGTCTCCGTCTTAGTCTCCGTCCATGTCTCCTGCCCCTCTGTCTCGGTCTTTGTCTCATGCACCTCTGTCTCTGTCCCTGTCTCTGTCTCTGCCTCTGTCTCTGTCTCCATCTCTGTCTCTGTCTCTGGCTCTGTCTCTGTCTCTGCCTGTGTCTCTGTCCCTGTCTCTGTCTCCGTCTCTGTCTCTGTCTCTGTCTCTGCCTCTGTCTCTGTCTCTGTCTCTGTCTCTGTATCTGACTCTGTCTCCGTCTTTGTCTTCGTCTTTGTCTCCGTCTTTGTCTACGTCTTTGTCTCCGTCTTTGTCTCCGTCCATGTCTCCTGCGCATCTGTCTCGGCCTTTGTATCATGCACCTGTGTCTCTGTCTCTGTCTCTGTCGCTGTCTGTGTCTCTGTCTCTGTCTCTGTATTACACTCTGTCTCCGTCTTTGTCTTCGTCTTTGTCTCCGTCTTTGTGCCTGTCTTTGTCTCCGTATTTGTATCCGTCTGTGTATCCATCTTTGTCTCCGTCTTTGTCTCCGTCTTTGCCTCCGTCCTTGTCTCCGTCTTTGTCTACGTCTTTGTCTCCGTCTTTGTCTCCGTCCATGTCTCCTGCCCCTCTGTCTCGGTCTTTGTCTCATGCACCTCTGTCTCTGTCTCTGTCTCTGTCTGTGTCTGTGTCTCTGTCTTTGTCTCAGCATCGGACTCTGTCTCCGTCTCTGTCTCCGCCTTTGTCTCTGCCTTGGTCTCCGTATTTGTCTCCGTCTGGGTCTCCGCCTTTGTCTCCGTCTTTTTCTCCACCTTTGTCTCAGTCGTTGTCTCCGTCTTTGTCTCCGTCTTTGTCTACGTCTTTGTCTCCGCCTTTGTCTCCGTCTTTGTCACCGTCTTTGTCTCCGTCTTTGTCTCCGTCTTTGTCTCCGTCCGTGTCTCCTGCCCCTCTGTCTCGGTCTTTGTCTCATGCACCTCTGTCTCTGTCTCTGTCTCTGTCTCTTACTCTGTCTCTGTCTCTGTCTCTGTCTCTGTCTCTGTCTCTGTCTCTGTCTCTGTATCTGTCTCTGTCTCTGCCTCTGACCCTGTCTCTGTCTCTGTCTCTGTCTCTGTCTCTGTCTCCGTCTTTGTCTCCGTCTTTGTATCCGTCTTTGTCTCCACCCATGTCTCCTGCCACTCTGTCTCGGTCTTTGTCGCATGCGCCACTGTCTCTGTCTCTGTCTCTGTCTGTGTCTCTGTCTCTGTCTCTGTCTCTGTCTTTGTCTTCGTCTTTGTCTCTGTCTTTGTCTCCGTCTTTGTCTCCTGCCCATCTGTCTCCGTCTCTGTCACTGTCTCTCTCTCTGTCTCTGTCTCTGTCTCTGTCTCTGTCTCTGTCTCTGTCTCTGTCTCTGTCTCTGTCTCTGTCTCTGCCTCTCTCTCTGTCCCCGTCTCTGCCTCTGTCTCTGCCTCTGTCTCTGTCTCTGTCTCTGTCTCTGTCTCCATCTCTGTCTCTGTCTCTGGCTCTGTCTTTGTCTCTGCCTGTGTCTCTGTCCCTGTCTCTGTCTCCGTCTCTGTCTCTGTCTCTGTCTCTGCCTCTGTCTCTGTCTCTGTCTCTGTATCTGACTCTGTCTCCGTCTTTGTCTTCGTCTTTGTCTCCGTCTTTGTCTCCGTCTTTGTCCCCGTCTTTGTCTTCCTACTTGTCTCTGTTTTTGTCTCCGTCTTTGTCTCTATCTCTGTCCCTGTCTCTGTCTCCGTCTCTGTCTCTGTCTCTGTCTCTGCCTCTGTCTCTGTCTCTGTCTCTGTATCTGACTCTGTCTCCGTCTTTGTCTTCGTCTTTGTCTCCGTCTTTGTCTCCGTCTTTGTCCCCGTCTTTGTCTTCCTACTTGTCTCTGTTTTTGTCTCCGTCTTTGTCTCTATCTCTGTCTCTGTCTCTGTCTCCGTCTCTGTCTCTCTCTCTGTCTCTGTCTCTGTCTCGGTCTTTGTCTCCGTCTCTGCCTCTGTCTCTGTCTCTGTCTCTGTCTGTGTCTCTGTCTCCGTCTCTGACTCTGTTTCTGTCTCTATCTCCGTCTCTGTCTCTGTCTCTGTCTCTGTCTCTGTCTCTGTCTCTGTCTCTGTCCCTGTCCCTGTCAGCGTCTCTGTCTCTGTCTCTGTCTCTGTCTCTGTCTCTGTCTCTGCCTCTGTCTCTGTCTCTGTCTCAGTCACTGTCTCTGACTCTGTGTCTATCTCTGTCTCTGTTTCTGTCTCTGTCTCTGTCTCTGTCTGTGTCTCTGTCTCCGTCTCTGCCTCTGTCTCCGTCTCTGTCTCTGTCTCGGTCTTTGTCTCCGTCTCTGTCTCTGGCTCTGTCTCTGCCTCTGTCTCTGTCTCTGTCTCTGTCTCTGTCTCTGTCTCTGTCTCTGTCCCTGTCCCTGTCACTGTCTCTGTCTCTGTCTCTGTCTCTGTCTCTGTCTCTGTCTCTGTCACTGTCTCTGTCTCTGTCCCTGTCTCTGTCTCTGTCTCTGTCTCTGTCTCTGTCTCTGTCTCTGTCTCTGTCTCTGTCTCTGCCTCTGTCTCTGTCTCTGTCTCAGTCACTGTCTCTGACTCTGTGTCTGTCTCTGTCTCTGTCTCTGTCTCTGTCCCTGTCCCTGTCACTGTCTCTGTCTCTGTCTCTGTCTCTGTCTCTGTCTCTGTCTCTGTCTCTGTCTCTGTCACTGTCTCTGTCTCTGTCCCTGTCTCTGTCTCTGTCTCTGTCTCTGTCTCTGTCTCTGTCTCTGTCTCTGTCTCTGTCTCTGTCTCTGTCTCTGTCTCTGTCTCTGCCTCTGTCTCTGTCTCTGTCTCAGTCACTGTCTCTGACTCTGTGTCTATCTCTGCCTCTGACTCTGTCGCTGCCGCTGTCTATGTCTCTGTCTCTGTCTGCGTATCTGTCCCTGTCTCTGTCTCTGTCTCTGACTCTGTTTCAGTCTCTATCTCCGTCTCTGTCGCTGTCTCTCCCTCTGTCCCTGTCTCCGTCTCTGTCCCTGGCTGTGTCTCTGCCTCTGACTCCGTCTCTGTCTCTGTCTCGGTCTTTGTCTCCGTCTCTGTCCCTGTCTCCGTCTCTGTCCCTGGCTCTGTCCCTGTCCCTGGCTCTGTCTCTGCCTCTGTCTCCGTCTCTGACTCTGTTTCTGTCTCTATATCCGTCTCTGTCTCTGTCTCTGTCCCTGTCTCTGCCTCTGTCTCTGCCTCTGCCTCTGCCTCTGTCTCTGTCTCTGTCACTGTCTCCGTCTCCGTCTCTGTCCATGGCTCTGTCTCTGTCCCTGGCTCCGTCTCTGTCTCTGTATCGGTCTCTGTCTCTGTCTCTGTCTCTGTCGCTGTCTCTCCCGCTGTCTCTGTCTACGTCGCTGTCCCTGGCTCTGTCTCTGACTCTGTCTCCGCCTCTGTCTCTGTCTCTGTATCTGTCTCTGTCTCTGTCTCTGTCTCTGTGTCCGTCTCTGTCCCTGGCTCTGTTTCTGCCTCTGTCTCCGTCTCTGTCTCTGTCTCGGTCTTTGTCTCCGTCTCTGTCTCTGTCTCTGTCTCTGTCTCTGTCTCTGTCTCTGTCTCTGTCTCTGCCTCTGCCTCTGTCTCTGTCTCTGTCTCTGTCTCTGTCTTTGTCCCTGTCTCTGTCTGAGACTCTGCCTCTGTCTCTGTCTCTGTCTCTGTCTCTGTCTCTGTCTCTGTCTCTGTCTCGGTCTCTGCTTCTGTCTCTGCCTCTGTCTCTGTCTCTCTCTCTGTCTCTGTTGCTGTCTCTCCCTCTGTCACTGTCTCTGTCTCTGTCCCTGGCTCTGTCTCTGTCTCTGCCTCTGTCTCCGTCTCTGCCTCAGTCTCTGTCTCTGTCTCTGTCCCTGTCTCTGTCTCTGTCTCTGTCACTGTCTCCGTCTCTGTCTCTGTCTCGGACTTTGCCTCCGTCTCTGCCTCCGTCTCCGTCTCTGCCTCTGTCTCCGTCTCTGTCTCTGTATCGGTCTCTGTCTCTGTCTCTGTCTCTGTCGCTGTCTCTCCCTCTGTCTCTGTCTCCGTCGCTGTCCCTGGCTCTGTCTCTGCCTCTGTCTCCGTCTCTGTCTCTGTCTCTGTATCTGTCTCTGTCCCTGTCTCTGTCTCTGTGTCCGTCTCTGTCCCTGGCTCTGTTTCTGCCTCTGTCTCCGTCTCTGTCTCTGTCCCGGTCTTTGTCTCCGCCTCTGTCTCTGTCTCTGTCTCTGTCTCTGTCTCTGCCACTGTCACCGTCTCTGTCTCTGTCTCTGTCTCTGTCTCTGTCTCTGTCTCTGTCTCTGTCTCTGTCTCCGTCTCTGTCCATGGCTCTGTCTCTGCCTCTGTCTCTGTCTCGGTCTTTGTCTCTGTCTCTGTCTCTGTCTCTGTCTCTGTCTCTGTCTCTGTCTCTGTCTCTGTCTCTGTCTCTGTCTCTGTCTCTGTCTCTGCCTCTGCCCCTGCCCCTGTCTCTGTCTCTGTCTCTCTCGCTGTCTCTCCCTCTGTCCCTGTCTCGGTCTCTGTCCCCGGCTCTGTCTCTGCCTCTGTCACTGTCTCGGTCTTTGTCTGTGTCTCTGTCTCTGTCTCTGTCTCTGTCTCTGTCTCTGTCTCTGTCTCTGTCTCTGTCTCTGTCTCTGCTTCTGTCTCTGCCTCTGTCTCTGTCTCTGTCTCTGTCTCTGTCTCTGTCTCTGTCTCTGTCTCTGTCTCTGTCTCTGCTTCTGTCTCTGCCTCTGTCTCTGTCTCTGTCTCTGTCTCTGTTGCTGTCTCTCTCTCTGTCTCTGTCTCTGTCTCTGTCCCTGGCTCTGTCTCTGCCTCTGTCTCCTTCTCTGACTCTGTTTCTGTCTCTATCTCCGTCTCTGTCTCTGTCTCTGTCTCTGTCTCTGTCTCTGTCTCTGCCTCTGCCCCTGTCTCTGTCTCTGTCTCTGTCGCTGTCTCTCCCTCTGTCCCTGTCTCCGTCTCTGTCCCTGGCTCTGTCTCTACCTCTGTCTCCGTCTCTGTCTCTGTCTCGGTCCTTGTCTCCGTCTCTGTCTCTGTCTCTGTCTCTGTCTCTGTCTCTGTCTCTGTCTCTGTCTCTGTCTCTGTCTCTGTCTCTGTCTCTGTCTCTGTCTCTGTTTCTGTCTCTGTCTGTGTCTCTGTCTCCGTCTCTGACTCTGTTTCTGTCTCTATCTCCGTCTCTGTCTCTGTCTCTGTCTCTGTTTCTGTCTCTGTCGCTGCCGCTGTCTATGTCTCTGTCTCTGTCTGCGTATCTGTCCCTGTCTCTGTCTCTGTCTCTGACTCTGTTTCAGTCTCTATCTCCGTCTCTGTCTCTGTCTCTGTCTCTATCTCTGTCTCTGTCTCTGCCTCTGCCCCTGTCTCTGTCTCTGTCTCTGTCGCTGTCTGTCCCTCTGTCCCTGTCTCCGTCTCTGTCCCTGGCTCTGTCTCTGCCTCTGTCTCCGTCTCTGTCTCGGTCTTTGTCTCCGTCTCTGTCTCTGTCTCTGTCTCTGTCTCTGTCTCTGTCTCTGTCTCTGTCTCTGTCTCTGTCTCTGTCTCTGTCTCTGTCTCTGTCTCTGTCTCTGTCTCTGTCTCTGTCTCTGTCTCTGTCCCTGTCTCTGTCTGAGACTCAGCCTCTGTCTCTGTCTCTGTCTCTGTCTCTGTCTCTGTCTCTGTCTCTGTCTCTGTCTCTGTCTCTGTCTCTGTCTCTGTCTCTGTCTCTGTCTCTGCTTCTGTCTCTGCCTCTGTCTCTGTCTCTGTCTCTGTCTCTGTTGCTGTCTCTCCCTCTGTCTCTGTCTCTGTCTCTGTCCCTGGCTCTGTCTCTGCCTCTGTCTCCGTCTCTGACTCTGTTTCAGTCTCTATCTCCGTCTCTGTCTCTGTCTCTGTCTCTGTCTCTGTCTCTGTCTCTGTCTCTGCCTCTGCCCCTGTCTCTCTCTCTGTCTCTGTCGCTGTCTCTCCCTCTGTCCCTGTCTCCGTCTCTGTCCCTGGCTCTGTCTCTGCCTCTGTCTCCGTCTCTGTCTCTGTCTCGGTCTTTGTCTCCGTCTCTGTCTCTGTCTCTGTCTCTGTCTCTGACTCTGTCTCTGTCTCTGTCTCTGTCTCTGTCTCTGTCTCTGTCTCGGTATCTGTCTCCGTCTTTGTCTCCGTCTTTGTGACCGTCTTTGTCTTCGTCTTTGCCTCCGTATTTGTCTCCGTCTGTGTCTCCATCTTTGTCTCCGTCTTTGTCTCCGCCTTTGCCTCCGTCCTTGTCTCCGTATTTGTCTCCGTCTATGTCGCCATCTTTGTCTCCGTCGCCGTCTTCCTCTTCGTGTCCGTCTTTGTCTCCGTCTTTGTCACCGTCTTTGTCTCCGTCGTCGTCTTCCTCTGCGTCTCCGTCTTTGTCTCCGCCTTTGTCTCCGTCTTTGTCTCCGTCGTCGTCTTCCTCTTCGTCTCCGTCTTTGTCTCCGTCGTTGTCTACGTCTTTGTCTACGTCTTTGTCTCCGCTTTTGTCTCCGTCCATGTCTCCTGCCCCTCTGTCTCGGTCTTTGTCTCATGCGCTTCTGTCTCTGTCTCTGTCTCTGCCTCTGTCTCCGTCTCTGACTCTGTTTCTGTCTCTATCTCCGTCTCTGTCTCTGTCTCTGTCCCTGTCTCTGCCTCTGTCTCTGCCTCTGCCTCTGCCTCTGTCTCTGTCTCTGTCTCTGTCTCTGTCGCTGTCTCTCCCTCTGTCCCTGTCTCCGTCTGTGTCCCTGGCTGTGTCTCTGCCTCTGTCTCCGTCTCTGTCTCTGTCTCGGTCTTTGTCTCCGTCTCTGTCTCTGTCTCTGTCTCTGTCTCTGTCTCTGCCTCTGCCTCTGTCTCTGTCTCTGTCTCTGTCTCTGTCTTTGTCCCTGTCTCTGTCTGAGACTCTGCCTCTGTCTCTGTCTCTGTCTCTGTCTCTGTCTCTGTCTCTGCCTCTGCCTCTGTCTCTGCCTCTGTCTCTGTCTCTGTCTCTGTCTCTGTCTCTGTTGCTGTCTCTCCCTCTGTCTCTGTCTCTGTCTCTGTCTCTGTCCCTGGCTCTGTCTCTGCCTCTGTCTCCGTCTCTGACTCTGTTTCAGTCTCTATCTCCGTCTCTGTCTCTGTCTCTGTCTCTGTCTCTGTCTCTGTCTCTGCCTCTGCCCCTGTCTCTGTCTCTGTCTCTGTCGCTGTCTCTCCCTCTGTCCCTGTCTCCGTCTCTGTCCCTGGCTCTGTCTCTGCCTCTGTCTCCGTCTCTGTCTCTGTCTCGGACTTTGCCTCCGTCTCTGCCTCCGTCTCCGTCTCTGCCTCTGTCTCCGTCCATGGCTCTGTCTCTGGCTCTGTCTCTGTCTCTGCCTGTGTCTCTGTCCCTGTCTCTGTCTCCGTCTCTGTCTCTGTCTCTGTCTCTGCCTCTGTCTCTGTCTCTGTCTCTGTCTCTGTATCTGACTCTGTCTCCGTCTTTGTCTTCGTCTTTGTCTCCGTCTTTGTCTACGTCTTTGTCTCCGTCTTTGTCTCCGTCCATGTCTCCTGCGCATCTGTCTCGGCCTTTGTATCATGCACCTGTGTCTCTGTCTCTGTCTCTGTCGCTGTCTGTGTCTCTGTCTCTGTCTCTGTATTACACTCTGTCTCCGTCTTTGTCTTCGTCTTTGTCTCCGTCTTTGTGCCTGTCTTTGTCTCCGTATTTGTATCCGTCTGTGTATCCATCTTTGTCTCCGTCTTTGTCTCCGTCTTTGCCTCCGTCCTTGTCTCCGTCTTTGTCTACGTCTTTGTCTCCGTCTTTGTCTCCGTCCATGTCTCCTGCCCCTCTGTCTCGGTCTTTGTCTCATGCACCTCTGTCTATGTCTCTGTCTCTGTCTGTGTCTGTGTCTCTGTCTTTGTCTCAGCATCGGACTCTGTCTCCGTCTCTGTCTCCGCCTTTGTCTCTGCCTTGGTCTCCGTATTTGTCTCCGTCTGGGTCTCCGCCTTTGTCTCCGTCTTTTTCTCCACCTTTGTCTCAGTCGTTGTCTCCGTCTTTGTCTCCGTCTTTGTCTACGTCTTTGTCTCCGCCTTTGTCTCCGTCTTTGTCACCGTCTTTGTCTCCGTCTTTGTCTCCGTCTTTGTCTCCGTCCGTGTCTCCTGCCCCTCTGTCTCGGTCGTTGTCTCATGCGCGTCTGTCTCTGTCTCTGTCTCTGTCTGTGTCTCTGTCTCTGTCTCTGTCTCTGTCTTTTGTACCTGTCTTTATCTCCGTATTTGTGTCCGCCTGTGTCTCCATCTTTGTCTCCGTCTTTGTCTACGTCTTTGTCTCCGTCTTTGTCTACGTCTTTGTCTCCGCCTTTGTCTCCGTCTTTGTCACCGTCTTTGTCTCCGTCTACGTCTTCCTCTTTGTTTCCGCCTTTGTATCCGTCTTTGTCTCCTGCGCCAGGTTCACCGACCTTGTCTCCTGCCCCTCTGTTTCTGTCGCTCTCTCTGTCTCTGTCTGTGTCTCTGTCTCGGTCCCTGTCTCTGCCTCTGTCTCTGCCTCTGTCTCTGTATCTGTCTCTGTCTCTGTCTTTGTCTCTGTCTCTGTCTCTGTCTCTGTCTCTGTCTCTGTCTCTGTCCTTGTATCCGTCGTTGTCTCTGTCGTCGTCTTCCTCTTTGTCTCCGCCTTTGTCTCCGTCTTTGTCACCGTCTTTGTCTCCGTCTTTGTCTTCGTCTTTGTCTCCGTCTTTGTCTACGTCTTTGTCTCCGCCTTTGTCTCCGTCTTTGTCTCCGTCTTTGTCACCGTCTTTGTCTCCGTCTTTGTCTCCGTCCATGTCTCCTGCCACTCTGTCTCGGTCTTTGTCTCATGCACCTCTGTCTCTGTCTCTGTCTCTGTCTCTTACTCTGTCTCTGTCTCTGTCTCTGTCTCTGTCTCTGTCTCTGTCTCTGTCTCTGTCTCTGTCTCTGTCTCTGTCTCTGCCTCTGACCCTGTCTCTGTCTCTGTCTCTGTCTCTGTCTCTGTCTCCGTCTTTGTCTCCGTCTTTGTATCCGTCTTTGTCTCCACCCATGTCTCCTGCCCCTCTGTCTCGGTCTTTGTCGCATGCGCCACTGTCTCTGTCTCTGTCTCTGTCTGTGTCTCTGTCTCTGTCTCTGTCTCTGTCTTTGTCTTCGTCTTTGTCTCTGTCTTTGTCTCCGTCTTTGTCTCCTGCCCATCTGTCTCCGTCTCTGTCACTGTCTCTCTCTCTGTCTCTGTCTCTGTCTCTGTCTCTGTCTCTGTCTCTGTCTCTGTCTCTGTCTCTGTCTCTGTCTCTGCCTCTCTCTCTGTCCCCGTCTCTGCCTCTGTCTCTGCCTCTGTCTCTGTCTCTGTCTCTGTCTCTGTCTCCATCTCTGTCTCTGTCTCTGGCTCTGTCTTTGTCTCTGCCTGTGTCTCTGTCCCTGTCTCTGTCTCCGTCTCTGTCTCTGTCTCTGTCTCTGCCTCTGTCTCTGTCTCTGTCTCTGTATCTGACTCTGTCTCCGTCTTTGTCTTCGTCTTTGTCTCCGTCTTTGTCTCCGTCTTTGTCCCCGTCTTTGTCTTCCTACTTGTCTCTGTTTTTGTCTCCGTCTTTGTCTCTATCTCTGTCTCTGTCTCTGTCTCCGTCTCTGTCTCTCTCTCTGCCTCTGTCTCTGTCTCGGTATCTTTTACTGTCTCTGTCTCTGTCCCTCTCTCCGCCCCTGTCTCTGTCTCTATCGCTGGGTCAGTCTCTGTCTTTGCCTCTGTCTTTTCCCTGTCTCTGTCTCCGTCGCTGTCTCCGTCTTTATCTCCATCTGTGTCTCCGTCTTTGCCTCCGTCTTCTTTTCCGTGTTTTTCTTCGTCTTAGTCTCCCGCCCCGCCGTCTTTGTCTACTGCCACTCTGTCTCTATCTCTGTCTCTGTCTCTGTCTTTATCTCTGTCTCTGTCTTGGCCTCCGTCCTCGTCTCCGTCTTTGTCTCCTTCTCCGTCTTCGTCTTAGTCTCCGTCCTTGTCTCTGTCGTTGTCTCCGTATTTGTCTCCGTCTGTGTCTCCATCTTTGTCTCCGTCTTTGTCTACGTCTTTGTCTCCGTCTTTGTCTCCGTCCATGTCTCCGGCCCCTCTGTCTCGGTCTTTGTCTCATGCGCCTCTGTCTCTGTCTCTGCCTCTGTCTGTGTCTATGTCTCTGTCTCTGCCTCTGCATCGGTCTCTGTCCCTGTCCCTGTCCCTGTCTCTGTCTCTGTCCCTGTCTCTGTCTCTGCCTCTGTCTCTGTCCCCGTCTCTGCCTCTGTCTCTGCCTCTGTCTCTGTCTCTGTCTCTGTCTCTGTCTCCATCCCTGTCTCTGTCTCTGGCTCTGTCTCTGTCTCTGCCTGTGTCTCTGTCCCTGTCTCTGTCTCCGTCTCTGTCTCTGTCTCTGTCTCTGCCTCTGTCTCTGTCTCTGTCTCTGTCTCTGTATCTGACTCTGTCTCCGTCTTTGTCTTCGTCTTTGTCTCCGTCTTTGTCTACGTCTTTGTCTCCGTCTTTGTCTCCGTCCATGTCTCCTGCGCATCTGTCTCGGCCTTTGTATCATGCACCTGTGACTCTGTCTCTGTCTCTGTCTCTGTCTGTGTCTCTGTCTCTGTCTCTGTATTACACTCTGTCTCCGTCTTTGTCTTCGTCTTTGTCTCCGTCTTTGTGCCTGTCTTTGTCTGAGTATTTGTATCCGACTGTGTATCCATCTTTGTCTCCGTCTTTGTCTCCGTCTTTGCCTCCGTCCTTGTCTCCGTCTTTGTCTACGTCTTTGTCTACGTCTTTGTCTCCGCCTTTGTCTCCGTCTTTGTCTCCGTCTTTGTCTCCGTCTTCGTCTTCCTCTTTGTTTCCGCCTTTGTCTCCGTCTTTGTCTCCTGCGCCAGGTTCACCGACCTTGTCTCCTGCCCCTCTGTTTCTGTCGCTCTCTCTGTCTCTGTCTGTGTCTCTGTCTCGGTCCCTGTCTCTGCCTCTGTCTCTGCCTCTGTCTCTGTATCTGTCTCTGCCTCTGTCTTTGTCTCTGTCTCTGTCTCTGTCTCTGTCCTTGTATCCGTCGTTGTCTCTGTCGTCGTCTTCCTCTTTGTCTCCGCCTTTGTCTCCGTCTTTGTCACCGTCTTCGTCTCCGTCTTTGTCTTCGTCTTTGTCTCCGTCTTTGTCTACGTCTTTGTCTCCGTCTTTGTCTCCGTCCATGCCTCCTGCGCATCTGTCTCGGCCTCTGTATCATGCACCTGTGTCTCTGTCTCTGTCTCTGCCTCTGTCTCTGTCTCTGTCTCTGTCTGTGTCTGTGTCTCTGTCTTTGGCTCCGCATCGGACTCTGTCTCCGTCTCTGTCTCCGCCTTTGTCTCTGCCTTGGTCTCCGTATTTGTCTCCGTCTGTGTCTCCACCTTTGTCTCCGTCTTTGTCTCCGCCTTTGTCTCAGTCGTTGTCTCCGTCTTTGTCTCCGTCTTTGTCTACGTCTTTGTCTCCGCCTTTGTCTCCGTCTTTGTCACCGTCTTTGTCTCCGTCTTCGTCTTCCTCTTTGTTTCCGCCTTTGTCTCCGTCTTTGTCTCCTGCGCCAGGGCCACCGCCCTTGTCTCCTGCCCCTCTGTTTCTGTCGCTCTCCCTGTCTCTGTCTGTATCTCTGTCTCGGTCCCTGTCTCTGCCTCTGTCTCTGCCTCTGTCTCTGTCTCTGTCTCTGTCTCTGTCTCCATCTCTGTCTCTGTCTCTGGCTCTGTCTTTGTCTCTGCCTGTGTCTCTGTCCCTGTCTCTGTCTCCGTCTCTGTCTCTGTCTCTGTCTCTGCCTCTGTCTCTGTCTCTGTCTCTGTATCTGACTCTGTCTCCGTCTTTGTCTTCGTCTTTGTCTCCGTCTTTGTCTCCGTCTTTGTCTACGTCTTTGTCTCCGTCTTTGTCTCCGTCTTTGTCTCCGTCCATGTCTCCGGCCCCTCTGTCTCGGTCTTTGTCTCATGCGCCTCTGTCTCTGTCTCTGCCTCTGTCTGTGTCTATGTATCTGTCTCTGCCTCTGCATCGGTCTCTGTCCCTGTCCCTGTCCCTGTCTCTGTCTCTGTCCCTGTCTCTGTCCCTGTCTCTGTCTCTGTCCCTGTCTCTGTCTCTGCCTCTGTCTCTGTCCCCGTCTCTGCCTCTGTCTCTGCCTCTGTCTCTGTCTCTGTCTCTGTCTCTGTCTCCATCCCTGTCTCTGTCTCTGGCTCTGTCTCTGTCTCTGCCTGTGTCTCTGTCCCTGTCTCTGTCTCCGTCTCTGTCTCTGTCTCTGTCTCTGCCTCTGTCTCTGTCTCTGTCTCTGTCTCTGTATCTGACTCTGTCTCCGTCTTTGTCTTCGTCTTTGTCTCCGTCTTTGTCTACGTCTTTGTCTCCGTCTTTGTCTCCGTCCATGTCTCCTGCGCATCTGTCTCGGCCTTTGTATCATGCACCTGTGACTCTGTCTCTGTCTCTGTCTCTGTCTCTGTCTGTGTCTCTGTCTCTGTCTCTGTATTACACTCTGTCTCCGTCTTTGTCTTCGTCTTTGTCTCCGTCTTTGTGCCTGTCTTTGTCTGAGTATTTGTATCCGACTGTGTATCCATCTTTGTCTCCGTCTTTGTCTCCGTCTTTGCCTCCGTCCTTGTCTCCGTCTTTGTCTACGTCTTTGTCTACGTCTTTGTCTCCGCCTTTGTCTCCGTCTTTGTCTCCGTCTTTGTCTCCGTCTTCGTCTTCCTCTTTGTTTCCGCCTTTGTCTCCGTCTTTGTCTCCTGCGCCAGGTTCACCGACCTTGTCTCCTGCCCCTCTGTTTCTGTCGCTCTCTCTGTCTCTGTCTGTGTCTCTGTCTCGGTCCCTGTCTCTGCCTCTGTCTCTGCCTCTGTCTCTGTATCTGTCTCTGTCTCTGTCTTTGTCTCTGTATCTGTCTCTGTCTCTGTCTCTGTCTCTGTCCTTGTATCCGTCGTTGTCTCTGTCGTCGTCTTCCTCTTTGTCTCCGCCTTTGTCTCCATCTTTGTCACCGTCTTCGTCTCCGTCTTTGTCTTCGTCTTTGTCTCCGTCTTTGTCTACGTCTTTGTCTCCGTCTTTGTCTCCGTCCATGCCTCCTGCGCATCTGTCTCGGCCTCTGTATCATGCACCTGTGTCTCTGTCTCTGTCTCTGCCTCTGTCTCTGTCTCTGTCTCTGTCTGTGTCTGTGTCTCTGTCTTTGGCTCCGCATCGGACTCTGTCTCCGTCTCTGTCTCCGCCTTTGTCTCTGCCTTGGTCTCCGTATTTGTCTCCGTCTGTGTCTCCACCTTTGTCTCCGTCTTTGTCTCCGCCTTTGTCTCAGTCGTTGTCTCCGTCTTTGTCTCCGTCTTTGTCTACGTCTTTGTCTCCGCCTTTGTCTCCGTCTTTGTCACCGTCTTTGTCTCCGTCTTCGTCTTCCTCTTTGTTTCCGCCTTTGTCTCCGTCTTTGTCTCCTGCGCCAGGGCCACCGCCCTTGTCTCCTGCCCCTCTGTTTCTGTCGCTCTCCCTGTCTCTGTCTGTATCTCTGTCTCGGTCCCTGTCTCTGCCTCTGTCTCTGCCTCTGTCTCTGTCTCTGTCTCTGTCTCTGTCTCCATCTCTGTCTCTGTCTCTGGCTCTGTCTTTGTCTCTGCCTGTGTCTCTGTCCCTGTCTCTGTCTCCGTCTCTGTCTCTGTCTCTGTCTCTGCCTCTGTCTCTGTCTCTGTCTCTGTATCTGACTCTGTCTCCGTCTTTGTCTTCGTCTTTGTCTCCGTCTTTGTCTCCGTCTTTGTCTACGTCTTTGTCTCCGTCTTTGTCTCCGTCCATGTCTCCGGCCCCTCTGTCTCGGTCTTTGTCTCATGCGCCTCTGTCTCTGTCTCTGCCTCTGTCTGTGTCTATGTATCTGTCTCTGCCTCTGCATCGGTCTCTGTCCCTGTCCCTGTCCCTGTCTCTGTCTCTGTCCCTGTCTCTGTCTCTGCCTCCGTCTCTGTCCCCGTCTCTGCCTCTGTCTCTGCCTCTGTCTCTGTCTCTGTCTCTGTCTCTGTCTCCATCTCTGTCTCTGTCTCTGGCTCTGTCTCTGTCTCTGCCTGTGTCTCTGTCCCTGTCTCTGTCTCCGTCTCTGTCTCTGTCTCTGTCTCTGCCTCTGCCTCTGTCTCTGTCTCTGTCTCTGTATCTGACTCTGTCTCCGTCTTTGTCTTCGTCTTTGTCTCCGTCTTTGTCTACGTCTTTGTCTCCGCCTTTGTCTCCGTCTTTGTCACCGTCTTTGTCTCCGTCTTTGTCTCCGTCTTTGTCTCCGTCCGTGTCTCCTGCCCCTCTGTCTCGGTCGTTGTCTCATGCGCGTCTGTCTCTGTCTGTGTCTCTGTCTCTGTCTCTGCCTCTGTATCGGTCTCTGTCTTTGTCTCATGCGCCTCTGTCTCTGTCTCTGTCTTTGCCTCCGTCTCTGTCTCCTGCGCTAGGGTCACCGCGGTTGTCTCCTGCCCCTCTGTTTCTGTCGCTCTCTCTGTCTCCGCCTGTGTCTCTGTCTCCGTCACTGTCTCTGTCGCTGTCTCTGTCTCTGTCTCTGTCTCTGTCTCTGTCTTTTGTACCTGTCTTTGTCTCCGTATTTGTGTCCGCCTGTGTCTCCATCTTTGTCTCCGTCTTTGTCTACGTCTTTGTCACCGTCTTTGTCTCCGTCTTTGTCTCCGTCTTTGTCTCCGTATTTGCTTCCGTCTGTGTCTCCATCTTTGTCTCCGTCTTTGTCTCCGACCGTGTCTCCTGCCCCTCTGTCTCGGTCGTTGTCTCATGCGCGCCTGTCTCTGCCTCTGTCTCTGTCTGTGTCTCTGTCTGTGTCTCTGCCTCTGTATCGGTCTCCGTATTTGTCTCCGTCTGTGTCTCCATCTTCGTCTCCGCCTTTGTCTCCGTCTTTGTCTCCGTCGTCGTCTTCCTCTACGTCTCCGTCTTTGTCTCCGTCTTTGTCACCGCCTTTGTCTCCGTACTTGTCTCCGCCGTCGTCTTCCTCTTCGTCTCCGTCTTTGTCTCCGTCTTTGTCACCGTCTTTGTCTCCGTCTTTGTCTCCGTCCATGTCTCCTGCCACTCTGTCTCGGTCTTTGTCTCATGCACCTCTGTCTCTGTCTCTGTCTCTGTCTCTTACTCTGTCTCTGTCTCTGTCTCTGTCTCTGTCTCTGTCTCTGTCTCTGTCTCTGTCTCTGTCTCTGCCTCTGTCCCTGTCTCTGTCTCTGTCTCTGTCTCTGTCTCTGTCTCCGTCTTTGTCTCCGTCTTTGTATCCGTCTTTGTCTCCACCCATGTCTCCTGCCCCTCTGTCTCGGTCTTTGTCGCATGCGCCACTGTCTCTGTCTCTGTCTCTGTCTGTGTCTCTGTCTCTGTCTCTGTCTCTGTCTTTGTCTTCGTCTTTGTCTCTGTCTTTGTCTCCGTCTTTGTCTCCTGCCCATCTGTCTCCGTCTCTGTCACTGTCTCTCTCTCTGTCTCTGTCTCTGTCTCTGTCTCTGTCTCTGTCTTTGTCTCTGTCTCTGTCTCTGTCTCTGTCTCTGTCGCTGCCTCTGTCTCTGTCCCTATCTCTGTCTCTGTCTCTGTTCCCGTCTCTGTCTCCGCCTCTGCCTCTGTCTCTGTCTTTGTGTCCATCTTTGTCTCCGTCTTTGTCTCCGTCATTGTCACCGTCTTTGTCTCCGTTTTTGTCTCCGTCCATGTCTCCTGCCCCTCTGTCTCGGTCTAGGTCTCATGGGCCTCTGTCTCTGTCTCTGTCTCTGTCTCTGTCGCTGTCTCTGTCTCTGTCCCTATCTCTGTCTCTGTATCGGACTCTGCCTCCGTCTCTGTATTCGTCTTTGTCTCCGTCTTTGTCTCCGTCGTCGTCTTCCTCTTCGTCTCCGTCTTTGCCTCCGTCTTTGTCACCGCCTTTGTATCTGTACTTGTCTCCGTCTGTGTCTCCATATTTGTCTCCGTCTTTGTCGCCGTCTTTGCCACCGTCTTTGTCTCCGTATTTGTCTCCGTCTGCGACTCCGTCTGCGTCTCCGTCTTTGTCTCCGCCTTTGTCTCCGTCTTTGTCTCCGTCGTCGTCTTCCTCTTCGTCTCCGTCTTTGTCTTCGTCTTTGTCACCGTCTTTGTCTCTGTCTTTGTCTCCGTATTTGTCTCCGTCTGTGTCTCCATTTTTGTCTCCGTCTTTGTCTCCGTCTTTGCTTCCGTCTTTGTCTCCGTATTTGTCTCCGTCTGTGTCGCCATCTTTGTCTCCGTCGTCGTCTTCCTTTTCGTCTCCGTCTTTGTCTACGTCTTTGTCTCCGTTTTTGTCCCCGTCCATGTCTCCTGCCCCTCTGTCTCGGTCTTTGTCTCATGCGCCTCTGTCTCTGTCTCTGTCTCTGTCTCTGTCTCTGTCTGTGTCTATGTCTCTGTCTCTGCCTCTGTATCGGTCTCTGTCCCTGTCCCTGTCCCTGTCCCTGTGTCTGTCTCTGTCTCTGTCTCTGTCTCTGTCCCTGTCTCTGTGTCTGCCTCTGTCTCTGTCCCCGTCTCTGTCTCCGTCTACGTCTCTGCCTCTGTCTCTGTCTCTGTCTCTGTCTCTGTCTCTGTCTCTGTCTCTGTCTCTGTCTCTGTCTCTGCCTCTGTCTCTGTCCCTATCTCTGTCTCTGTCTCTGTTCCCGTCTCTGTCTCCGCCTCTGCCTCTGTCTCTGTCTTTGTGTCCATCTTTTTCTCCGTCTTTGTCTCCGTCATTGTCACCGTCTTTGTCTCAGTCGTCGTCTTCCTCTTCGTCTGCGCCTTTGTCTCCGTCTCTGTCTACGTCTTTGTCTACGTCTTTGTCTCCGTTTTTGTCTCCGTCCATGTCTCCTGCCCCTCTGTCTCGGTCTATGTCTCATGGGCCTCTGTCTCTGTTTCTGCCTCTGTCTCTGTCTCCGTCTTTGTCTCCGTCCTTGTCACCGTCTTTGTCTCCGTCATCGTCTTCCTCTTCGTCTCCGTCTTTGTCTCCGCCTTTCTCACCGTCTTTGTCTCCGCCTTTGTCTCCGTCTTTGTCTCCGTCTTTGTCACCGTCTTCGCCTCCGTCTCCGTCTCCGTCTCCATCCGTGTCTCCTGCCCCTCTGTCTCGGTCTTTGTCTCATGCGCGTCTCTCTCTGTCTCTGTCTGTGTCTCCGTCTCTGTCTCCGCCTTTGTCTCCGTCTTTGTCACCGTCTTTGTCTCCGTCGTCGTCTTCCTCTTCGTCTCCGTCTTTGTCTCCGCCTTTCTCACGGTCTTTGTCTCCGTCTTTGTCTCCGTCTTTGTCTACGTCTTTGTCTCCGTCTTTGTCTCCGTCCACGTCTCCTGCCCCTCTGCCTCTGTCTCTGTCTCTGTCTCTGTCTCTGCCTCTGGCTCTGTCCCTATCTCTGTCTCTGTCTCTGTTCCCGTCTCTGCCTCCGCCTCTGCCTCTGTCTCCGTCCTTGTCTCTGTCTTTGTCTCCGTATTTGTCTCTGTCTGAGTCTCCATCTTTGTCTCCGTCTTTTTCTCCGTCTTTGCCTCCGTCTTTGTCTCCGTATTTGTCTCCGTCCATGTCTCCTGCCCCTCTCTCTCGGTCTATGTCTCATGCGCCTCTGTCTCTGTCTCTGTCTCTGTCTCTGTCTCTTTCTCTGTCTGTGTCTCTGTCTCCGTCTCTGTCCCTGTCTCTGTCTCTGTCTCTGTCTCAGTCTCTGTCTCTGTCTGTGTCTCTGTCTCTGTGTCTGTCTCTGTCTCCGTCTCTGTCTCTGTCTCTGTCTGTGTCTTCGTATGCGTCTTTGTCTCCGTCCGTGTCTCCTGCCCCTCTGTCTCGGTCTTTGTCGCATGCGCCACTGTCTCTGTCTCTGTCTCTGTCTATGTCTCTGTCTGTGTCTCTGTCTCTGTCTCTGTCTTTGTCTTCGTCTTTGTCTCTGTCTTTGTCTCCGTCTTTGTCTCCTGCCCATCTGTCTCCGTCTCTGTCACTGTCTCTCTCTCTGTCTCTGTCTCTGTCTCTGTCTCTGTCTCTGTCTCTGTCTCTGTCTCTGTCTCTGTCTCTGTCTCTGTCTCTGTCTCTGTCTCTGTCTCTGCCTCTGTCTCTGTCCCTATCTCTGTCTCTGTCTCTGTTCCCGTCTCTGTCTCCGCCTCTGCCTCTGTCTCTGTCTTTGTGTCCATCTTTTTCTCCGTCTTTGTCTCCGTCATTGTCACCGTCTTTGTCTCAGTCGTCGTCTTCCTCTTCGTCTGCGCCTTTGTCTCCGTCTCTGTCTACGTCTTTGTCTACGTCTTTGTCTCCGTTTTTGTCTCCGTCCATGTCTCCTGCCCCTCTGTCTCGGTCTATGTCTCATGGGCCTCTGTCTCTGTCTCTGTCCCTGTCTCTGTCTCTGTCCCTATCTCTGTCTCTGTCTCTGTCTCTGCCTCCGTCTCTGTCTTCGTCTTTGTCTCCGTCTTTGTCTCCGTCGTCGTCTTCCTCTTCGTCTCCGTCTTTGCCTCCGTCTTTGTCACCGCCTTTGTATCCGTACTTGTCTCCGTCTGTGTCTCCATATTTGTCTCCGTCTTTGTCTCCGTCTTTGCCTCCGTCTTTGTCTCCGTATTTGTCTCCGTCTGCGTCTCCGTCTGCGTCTCCGTCTGCGTCTCCGTCTTTGTCTCCGCCTTTGTCTCCGTCTTTGTCTCCGTCGTCGTCTTCCTCTTCGTCTCCGTCTTTGTCTCCGTCTTTGTCACCGTCTTTGTCTCTGTCTTTGTCTCCGTATTTGTCTCCGTCTGTGTCTCCATCTTTGTCTCCGTCTTTGTCTCCGTCTTTGCCTCCGTCTTTGTCTCCGTATTTGTCTCCGTCTGTGTCGCCATCTTTGTCTCCGTCGTCGTCTTCCTCTTCGTCTCCGTCTTTGTCTCCGTCTTTGTCACCGTCTTTGTCTCCGTCTTTGTCTCCGTCCGTGTATCCTGCCCCTCTGTCTCGGTCGTTGTCTCATGCGCGTCTGTCTCTGTCTCTGTCTCTGTCTGTGTCTCTGTCTCTGTCTCTGCCTCTGTATCGGTCTCTGTCTTTGTCTCATGCGCCTCTGTCTCTGTCTCTGTCTTTGCCTCCGTCTTTGCCTCCGTCTTTGTCTCCGCATTTGTCTCCGTCTGTGTCGCCATCTTTGTCTCCGTCGCTGTCTTGCTCTTCGTGTCCGTCTTTGTCTCCGTCTTTGTCACCGTCTTTGTCTCCGCCTTTGTCTCCGTCTTTGTCTACGTCTTTGTCTACGTCTTTGTCTCCGTCTTTGTCTCTGTCTTTGTCTCCGTCCATGTCTCCTGTCACTCTGTCTCGATCTTTGTCTCATGCACCTCTGTCTCTGTCTCTGTCTCAGTCTCTGTCCCTATCTCTGTCTCTGTCTCTGTTCCCGTCTCTGTCTCCGCCTCTGCCTCTGTCTATGTCTCTGTCTCTGTCTCTGTCTCTGTCTCTGTTTGTGTCTGTGTCTCTGTCTCTGTCTCCGTATCGGACTGTGTCTCGGCCTCCGTCTCCGTCTTTGTCTCCGTCTTTGCCTCCGTCTTTGTCTCCGCATTTGTCTCCGTCTGTGTCGCCATCTTTGTCTCCGTCGCTGTCTTCCTCTTCGTGTCCGTCTTTGTCTCCGTCTTTGTCACCGCCTTTGTCTCCGTCTTTGTCTCCGTCCGTGTCTCCTGCCCCGCTATCTCGGGCGTTGTCTCATGCGCGTCTGTCTCTGTCTCTGTCTCTGTCTCTGTCTGTGTCTCTGTCTCTGTCTCTGCCTCTGTATCGGTCTCTGTCTTTGTCTCTGTCTCTGTCTCTGTCTCTCTCTCTGTCTCTGTCTCTGTCTCTGCCTCGGTCTCTGCCTCTGTCTCTGTCTGTAACTCTGTCTTTGTCTCATGCGCCTCTGTCTCTGTCTCTGTCTTTGTATCCGTCTCTGTCTCCTGCGCCAGGGTCACCGCGGTTGTCTCCTGTCCCTCTGTTTCTGTCGCTCTCTCTGTCTCTGTCTGTGTCTCTGTCTCCGTCTCTGTCTCTGTCTCTGTCTCTGTCTCTGTCTCTGTCCCTGTCTCTGTCTCTGTCTCTGTCTCTGTCGCTGTCTCTGTCTCTGTCTCTGCCTCTGTATCGGTCTCTGTCTTTGTCTCATGCGCCTCTGTCTCTGTCTCTGTCTTTGCCTCCGTATTTGCCTCCGTCTTTGTCTCCGCATTTGTCTCCGTCTGTGTCGCCATCTTTGTCTCCGTCGCTGTCTTGCTCTTCGTGTCCGTCTTTGTCTCCGTCTTTGTCACCGTCTTTGTCTCCGCCTTTGTCTCCGTCTTTGTCTACGTCTTTGTCTACGTCCTTGTCTCCGTCTTTGTCTCTGTCTTTGTCTCCGTCCATGTCTCCTGTCACTCTGTCTCGATCTTTGTCTCATGCACCTCTGTCTCTGTCTCTGTATCTGTCTATGTGTGCGTCTCTGTCTCTGTCCCTATCTCTGTCTGTGCCTGTGTCTCTGTCTCTGTCTCCGTATCGTACTCTGTCTCCGTCTCTGTCTTCATCTTTGTCTCCGTCTTTGTCTCTGTCTCTGTCTCTGTCTCTGTCTCTGTCTCTGTCTCTGTCTCTGTCTCTGTCTCTGTCTCTGTCTCTGTGTTTGTCTCCGTCTTTGTCTCCGTCTTTGTCACCGTCTTTGTCTCCGACGTCGTCTTCCTCTTCATCTACGTCTTTGTCTCCGTCTTTGTTTACGTCTTTGTCTACGTCTTTGTCTCCGTTTTTGTCTCCGTCCATGTCTCCTGCCCCTCTGTCTCGGTCTATGTCTGATGCGCCTCTGTCTCTGTCTCTGTCTCAGTCTCTGTCTCTGTCCGTGTCTGTGTCTCTGTCTCTGTCTCTGTCTCTGTCTCGGTATCTGTCTCCGTCTTTGTCTCCGTCTTTGTGACCGTCTTTGTCTTCGTCTTTGCCTCCGTATTTGTCTCCGTCTGTGTCTCCATCTTTGTCTCCGTCTTTGTCTCCGCCTTTGCCTCCGTCCTTGTCTCCGTATTTGTCTCCGTCTATGTCGCCATCTTTGTCTCCGTCGCCGTCTTCCTCTTCGTGTCCGTCTTTGTCTCCGTCTTTGTCACCGTCTTTGTCTCCGTCGTC
>CAMAOD020000185.1:1197500-1210000 GCA_945859595.2 Megachile willughbiella | reverse complement strand
GTCCATGGCTCTGTCTCTGCCTCTGTCTCCGTCTCTGTCTCTGTCTCGGACTTTGCCTCCGTCTCTGCCTCCGTCTCCGTCTCTGCCTCTGTCTCCGTCTCTGTCTCTGTATCGGTCTCTGTCTCTGTCTCTGTCTCTGTCGCTGTCTCTCCCTCTGTCTCTGTCTCCGTCGCTGTCCCTGGCTCTGTCTCTGCCTCTGTCTCCGTCTCTGTCTCTGTCTCTGTATCTGTCTCTGTCTCTGTCTCTGTCTCTGTGTCCGTCTCTGTCCCTGGCTCTGTTTCTGCCTCTGTCTCCGTCTCTGTCTCTGTCCCGGTCTTTGTCTCCGCCTCTGTCTCTGTCTCTGTCTCTGCCTCTGTCACCGTCTCTGTCTCTGTCTCTGTCTCTGTCTCTGTCTCTGTCTCTGTCTCTGTCTCTGTCTCTGTCTCTGTCTCCGTCTCTGTCCATGGCTCTGTCTCTGCCTCTGTCTCTGTCTCGGTCTTTGTCTCTGTCTCTGTCTCTGTCTCTGTCTCTGTCTCTGTCTCTGTCTCTGTCTCTGTCTCTGTCTCTGTCTCTGCCTCTGCCTCTGCCCCTGTCTCTGTCTCTGTCTCTCTCGCTGTCTCTCCCTCTGTCCCTGTCTCGGTCTCTGTCCCCGGCTCTGTCTCTGCCTCTGTCACTGTCTCGGTCTTTGTCTGTGTCTCTGTCTCTGTCTCTGTCTCTGTCTCTGTCTCTGTCTCTGTCTCTGTCTCTGTCTCTGTCTCTGCTTCTGTCTCTGCCTCTGTCTCTGTCTCTGTCTCTGTCTCTGTCTCTGTCTCTGTCTCTGTCTCTGTCTCTGCTTCTGTCTCTGCCTCTGTCTCTGTCTCTGTCTCTGTCTCTGTTGCTGTCTCTGTCTCTGTCTCTGTCCCTGGCTCTGTCTCTGCCTCTGTCTCCTTCTCTGACTCTGTTTCTGTCTCTATCTCCGTCTCTGTCTCTGTCTCTGTCTCTGTCTCTGTCTCTGTCTCTGCCTCTGCCCCTGTCTCTGTCTCTGTCTCTGTCGCTGTCTCTCCCTCTGTCCCTGTCTCCGTCTCTGTCCCTGGCTCTGTCTCTACCTCTGTCTCCGTCTCTGTCTCTGTCTCGGTCTTTGTCTCCGTCTCTGTCTCTGTCTCTGTCTCTGTCTCTGTCTCTGTCTCTGTCTCTGTCTCTGTCTCTGTCTCTGTCTCTGTCTCTGTCTCTGTCTCTGTCTCTGTCTCTGTCTCTGTCTCTGTTTCTGTCTCTGTCTGTGTCTCTGTCTCCGTCACTGACTCTGTTTCTGTCTCTATCTCCGTCTCTGTCTCTGTCTCTGTCTCTGTTTCTGTCTCTGTCGCTGCCGCTGTCTATGTCTCTGTCTCTGTCTGCGTATCTGTCCCTGTCTCTGTCTCTGTCTCTGACTCTGTTTCAGTCTCTATCTCCGTCTCTGTCTCTGTCTCTGTCTCTATCTCTGTCTCTGTCTCTGCCTCTGCCCCTGTCTCTGTCTCTGTCTCTGTCGCTGTCTCTCCCTCTGTCCCTGTCTCCGTCTCTGTCCCTGGCTCTGTCTCTGCCTCTGTCTCCGTCTCTGTCTCTGTCTCGGTCTTTGTCTCCGTCTCTGTCTCTGTCTCTGTCTCTGTCTCTGTCTCTGTCTCTGTCTCTGTCTCTGTCTCTGTCTCTGTCTCTGTCTCTGTCTCTGTCTCTGTCTCTGTCTCTGTCTCTGTCTCTGTCTCTGTCTCTGTCTCTGTCCCTGTCTCTGTCTGAGACTCAGCCTCTGTCTCTGTCTCTGTCTCTGTCTCTGTCTCTGTCTCTGTCTCTGTCTCTGTCTCTGTCTCTGTCTCTGTCTCTGTCTCTGTCTCTGTCTCTGTCTCTGTCTCTGTCTCTGCTTCTGTCTCTGCCTCTGTCTCTGTCTCTGTCTCTGTCTCTGTTGCTGTCTCTCCCTCTGTCTCTGTCTCTGTCTCTGTCCCTGGCTCTGTCTCTGCCTCTGTCTCCGTCTCTGACTCTGTTTCAGTCTCTATCTCCGTCTCTGTCTCTGTCTCTGTCTCTGTCTCTGTCTCTGTCTCTGTCTCTGCCTCTGCCCCTGTCTCTCTCTCTGTCTCTGTCGCTGTCTCTCCCTCTGTCCTTGTCTCCGTCTCTGTCCCTGGCTCTGTCTCTACCTCTGTCTCCGTCTCTGTCTCTGTCTCGGTCTTTGTCTCCGTCTCTGTCTCTGTCTCTGTCTCTGACTCTGTCTCTGTCTCTGTCTCTGTCTCTGTCTCTGTCTCTGTCTCTGTCTCTGTCTCTGTTTCTGTCTCTGTCTGTGTCTCTGTCTCCGTCTCTGACTCTGTTTCTGTCTCTATCTCCGTCTCTGTCTCTGTCTCTGTCTCTGTTTCTGTCTCTGTCGCTGCCGCTGTCTATGTCTCTGTCTCTGTCTGCGTATCTGTCCCTGTCTCTGTCTCTGTCGCTGACTCTGTTTCAGTCTCTATCTCCGTCTCTGTCTCTGTCTCTGTCTCTATCTCTGTCTCTGTCTCTGCCTCTGCCCCTGTCTCTGTCTCTGTCTCTGTCGCTGTCTCTCCCTCTGTCCCTGTCTCCGTCTCTGTCCCTGGCTCTGTCTCTGCCTCTGTCTCCGTCTCTGTCTCTGTCTCTGTCTCTGTCTCTGTCTCTGTCTCTGTCTCTGTCTCTGTCTCTGTCTCTGTCTCTGTCTCTGTCTCTGCTTCTGTCTCTGCCTCTGTCTCTGTCTCTGTCTCTGTCTCTGTTGCTGTCTCTCCCTCTGTCTCTGTCTCTGTCTCTGTCCCTGGCTCTGTCTCTGCCTCTGTCTCCGTCTCTGACTCTGTTTCAGTCTCTATCTCCGTCTCTGTCTCTGTCTCTGTCTCTGTCTCTGTCTCTGTCTCTGTCTCTGCCTCTGCCCCTGTCTCTCTCTCTGTCTCTGTCGCTGTCTCTCCCTCTGTCCCTGTCCCTGTCACCGTCTCTGTCTCTGTCTCTGTCTCTGTCTCTGTCTCTGTCTCTGCCTCTGTCTCTGTCTCTGTCTCAGTCACTGTCTCTGACTCTGTGTCTATCTCTGTCTCTGTTTCTGTCTCTGTCTCTGTCTCTGTCTGTGTCTCTGCCTCTGTCTCCGTCTCTGTCTCTGTCTCGGTCTTTGTCTCCGTCTCTGTCTCTGTCTCTGTCTCTGTCTCTGTCTCTGTCTGTGTCTCTGTCTCCGTCTCTGACTCTGTTTCTGTCTCTATCTCCGTCTCTATCTCTGTCTCTGTCTCCGTCTCTGTCTCTGTCTCTGTCCCTGTCCCTGTCACTGTCTCTGTCTCTGTCTCTGTCTCTGTCTCTGTCTCTGTCTCTGTCTCTGTCTCTGTCTCTGTCTCTGTCACTGTCTCTGTCTCTGTCCCTGTCTCTGTCTCTGTCTCTGTCTCTGTCTCTGTCTCTGTCTCTGTCTCTGTCTCTGTCTCTGTCTCTGTCTCTGTCTCTGTCTCTGTCTCTGTTTCTGTCTCTGTCTCTGTCTCTGTCTGTGTCTCTGTCTCCGTCTCTGACTCTGTTTCTGTCTCTATCTCCGTCTCTGTCTCTGTCTCTGTCTCTGTTTCTGTCTCTGTCGCTGCCGCTGTCTATGTCTCTGTCTCTGTCTGCGTATCTGTCCCTGTCTCTGTCTCTGTCTCTGACTCTGTCTCTGTCTCTGTCTCAGTCACTGTCTCTGACTCTGTGTCTATCTCTGCCTCTGACTCTGTCGCTGCCGCTGTCTATGTCTCTGTCTCTGTCTGCGTATCTGTCCCTGTCTCTGTCTCTGTCTCTGACTCTGTTTCAGTCTCTATCTCCGTCTCTGTCGCTGTCTCTCCCTCTGTCCCTGTCTCCGTCTCTGTCCCTGGCTGTGTCTCTGCCTCTGACTCCGTCTCTGTCTCTGTCTCGGTCTTTGTCTCCGTCTCTGTCCCTGTCTCCGTCTCTGTCCCTGGCTCTGTCCCTGTCCCTGGCTCTGTCTCTGCCTCTGTCTCCGTCTCTGACTCTGTTTCTGTCTCTATCTCCGTCTCTGTCTCTGTCTCTGTCCCTGTCTCTGCCTCTGTCTCTGCCTCTGCCTCTGCCTCTGTCTCTGTCTCTGTCACTGTCTCCGTCTCCGTCTCTGTCCATGGCTCTGTCTCTGTCCCTGGCTCCGTCTCTGTCTCTGTATCGGTCTCTGTCTCTGTCTCTGTCTCTGTCGCTGCCTCTCCCGCTGTCTCTGTCTACGTCGCTGTCCCTGGCTCTGTCTCTGCCTCTGTCTCCGCCTCTGTCTCTGTCTCTGTATCTGTCTCTGTCTCTGTCTCTGTCTCTGTGTCCGTCTCTGTCCCTGGCTCTGTTTCTGCCTCTGTCTCCGTCTCTGTCTCTGTCTCGGACTTTGCCTCCGTCTCTGCCTCCGTCTCCGTCTCTGCCTCTGTCTCCGTCTCCGTCTCTGTATCGGTCTCTGTCTCTGTCTCTGTCTCTGTCGCTGTCTCTCCCTCTGTCTCTGTCTCCGTCGCTGTCCCTGGCTCTGTCTCTGCCTCTGTCTCCGTCTCTGTCTCTGTCTCTGTATCTGTCTCTGTCTCTGTCTCTGTCTCTGTGTCCGTCTCTGTCCCTGGCTCTGTTTCTGCCTCTGTCTCCGTCTCTGTCTCTGTCCCGGTCTTTGTCTCCGCCTCTGTCTCTGTCTCTGTCTCTGTCTCTGTCTCTGCCTCTGTCACCGTCTCTGTCTCTGTCTCTGTCTCTGTCTCTGTCTCTGTCTCTGTCTCTGTCTCTGTCTCTGTCTCTGTCTCCGTCTCTGTCCATGGCTCTGTCTCTGCCTCTGTCTCTGTCTCGGTCTTTGTCTCTGTCTCTGTCTCTGTCTCTGTCTCTGTCTCTGTCTCTGTCTCTGTCTCTGTCTCTGTCTCTGTCTCTGTCTCTGCCTCTGCCTCTGCCCCTGTCTCTGTCTCTGTCTCTCTCGCTGTCTCTCCCTCTGTCCCTGTCTCGGTCTCTGTCCCCGGCTCTGTCTCTGCCTCTGTCACTGTCTCGGTCTTTGTCTGTGTCTCTGTCTCTGTCTCTGTCTCTGTCTCTGTCTCTGTCTCTGTCTCTGTCTCTGTCTCTGTCTCTGTCTCTGTCTCTGCTTCTGTCTCTGCCTCTGTCTCCGTCTCTGTCTCTGTCTCGGTCTTTGTCTCCGTCTCTGTCTCTGTCTCTGTCTCTGTCTCTGTCTCTGTCTCTGTCTCTGTCTCTGTCTCTGTCTCTGTCTCTGTCTCTGTCTCTGTCTCTGTCTCTGTCTCTGTCTCTGTCTCTGTCTCTGTCTCTGTCTCTGTCTCTGTCTCTGTCTCTGTCTCTGTCTCTGTCTCTGTCCCTGTCTCTGTCTGAGACTCAGCCTCTGTCTCTGTCTCTGTCTCTGTCTCTGTCTCTGTCTCTGTCTCTGTCTCTGTCTCTGTCTCTGCTTCTGTCTCTGCCTCTGTCTCTGTCTCTGTCTCTGTCTCTGTTGCTGTCTCTCCCTCTGTCTCTGTCTCTGTCTCTGTCCCTGGCTCTGTCTCTGCCTCTGTCTCCGTCTCTGACTCTGTTTCAGTCTCTATCTCCGTCTCTGTCTCTGTCTCTGTCTCTGTCTCTGTCTCTGTCTCTGCCTCTGCCCCTGTCTCTCTCTCTGTCTCTGTCGCTGTCTCTCCCTCTGTCCCTGTCCCCGTCTCTGTCCCTGGCTCTGTCTCTGCCTCTGTCTCCGTCTCTGTCTCTGTCTCGGTCTTTGTCTCCGTCTCTGTCTCTGTCTCTGTCTCTGTCTCTGACTCTGTCTCTGTCTCTGTCTCTGTCTCTGTCTCTGTCTCTGTCTCTGTCTCTGTCTCTGTCTCTGTCTCTGTCTCTGTCTCTGTCTCTGTCTCTGTCTCTGTCTCTGTCTGTGTCTCTGCCTCTGTCTCCGTCTCTGTGTCTGTCTCGGTCTTTGTCTCCGTCTCTGTCTCTGTCTCTGTCTCTGTCTCTGTCTCTGTCTCTGTCTGTGTCTCTGTCTCCGTCTCTGACTCTGTTTCTGTCTCTATCTCCGTCTCTATCTCTGTCTCTGTCTCTGTCTCTGTCTCTGTCTCTGTCTCTGTCCCTGTCCCTGTCACTGTCTCTGTCTCTGTCTCTGTCTCTGTCTCTGTCTCTGTCTCTGTCTCTGTCTCTGTCTCTGTCTCTGTCACTGTCTCTGTCTCTGTCCCTGTCTCTGTCTCTGTCTCTGTCTCTGTCTCTGTCTCTGTCTCTGTCTCTGTCTCTGTCTCTGTCTCTGTCTCTGTCTCTGTCTCTGTCTCTGTCTCTGTCTCTGTCTCTGTCTCTGTCTCTGTCTCTGTCTCTGTCTCTGTCTCTGTCTCTGTCTCTGTCTCTGTCTCTGTCTCTGTCTCTGTCTCTGTCTCTGCCTCTGCCTCTGCCCCTGTCTCTGTCTCTGTCTCTCTCGCTGTCTCTCCCTCTGTCCCTGTCTCGGTCTCTGTCCCCGGCTCTGTCTCTGCCTCTGTCACTGTCTCGGTCTTTGTCTGTGTCTCTGTCTCTGTCTCTGTCTCTGTCTCTGTCTCTGTCTCTGTCTCTGTCTCTGTCTCTGTCTCTGTCTCTGCTTCTGTCTCTGCCTCTGTCTCCGTCTCTGTCTCTGTCTCGGTCTTTGTCTCCGTCTCTGTCTCTGTCTCTGTCTCTGTCTCTGTCTCTGTCTCTGTCTCTGTCTCTGTCTCTGTCTCTGTCTCTGTCTCTGTCTCTGTCTCTGTCTCTGTCTCTGTCTCTGTCTCTGTCTCTGTCTCTGTCTCTGTCTCTGTCTCTGTCTCTGTCTCTGTCTCTGCTTCTGTCTCTGCCTCTGTCTCCGTCTCTGTCTCTGTCTCGGTCTTTGTCTCCGTCTCTGTCTCTGTCTCTGTCTCTGTCTCTGTCTCTGTCTCTGTCTCTGTCTCTGTCTCTGTCTCTGTCTCTGTCTCTGTCTCTGTCTCCGTCTCTGCCTCTGTCTCCGTCTCTGTCTCTGTCTCGGTCTTTGTCTCCGTCTCTGTCTCTGTCTCTGTCTCTGTCTGTGTCTCTGTCTCCGTCTCTGACTCTGTTTCTGTCTCTATCTCCGTCTCTGTCTCTGTCTCTGTCTCTGTCTCTGTCTCTGTCTCTGTCCCTGTCCCTGTCACTGTCTCTGTCTCTGTCTCTGTCTCTGTCTCTGTCTCTGTCTCTGTCTCTGTCACTGTCTCTGTCTCTGTCCCTGTCTCTGTCTCTGTCTCTGTCTCTGTCTCTGTCTCTGTCTCTGTCTCTGTCTCTGTCTCTGTCTCTGTCTCTGTCTCTGTCTCTGTCTCTGTCTCTGCCTCTGTCTCTGTCTCTGTCTCAGTCACTGTCTCTGACTCTGTGTCTATCTCTGCCTCTGACTCTGTCGCTGCCGCTGTCTATGTCTCTGTCTCTGTCTGCGTATCTGTCCCTGTCTCTGTCTCTGTCTCTGACTCTGTTTCAGTCTCTATCTCCGTCTCTGTCGCTGTCTCTCCCTCTGTCCCTGTCTCCGTCTCTGTCCCTGGCTGTGTCTCTGCCTCTGACTCCGTCTCTGTCTCTGTCTCGGTCTTTGTCTCCGTCTCTGTCCCTGTCTCCGTCTCTGTCCCTGGCTCTGTCCCTGTCCCTGGCTCTGTCTCTGCCTCTGTCTCCGTCTCTGACTCTGTTTCTGTCTCTATATCCGTCTCTGTCTCTGTGTCTGTCCCTGTCTCTGCCTCTGTCTCTGCCTCTGCCTCTGCCTCTGTCTCTGTCTCTGTCACTGTCTCCGTCTCCGTCTCTGTCCATGGCTCTGTCTCTGTCCCTGGCTCCGTCTCTGTCTCTGTATCGGTCTCTGTCTCTGTCTCTGTCTCTGTCGCTGTCTCTCCCGCTGTCTCTGTCTACGTCGCTGTCCCTGGCTCTGTCTCTGCCTCTGTCTCCGCCTCTGTCTCTGTCTCTGTATCTGTCTCTGTCTCTGTCTCTGTCTCTGTGTCCGTCTCTGTCCCTGGCTCTGTTTCTGCCTCTGTCTCCGTCTCTGTCTCTGTCCGGGTCTTTGTCTCCGCCTCTGTCTCTGTCTCTGTCTCTGTCTCTGTCTCTGTCTCTGTCTCTGTCTCTGCCTCTGCCTCTGTCTCTGTCTCTGTCTCTGTCTCTGTCTCTGTCTCTGTCTCTGCCTCTGCCTCTGTCTCTGTCTCTGTCTCTGTGTCCGTCTCTGTCCCTGGCTCTGTTTCTACCTCTGTCTCCGTCTCTGTCTCTGTCCCGGTCTTTGTCTCCGCCTCTGTCTCTGTCTCTGTCTCTGTTTCTGTCTCTATCTCCGTCTCTGTCTCTGTCTCTGTCCCTGTCTCTGCCTCTGCCTCTGTCTCTGCCTCTGCCTCTGCCTCTGCCTCTGTCTCTGTCTCTGTCTCTGTCGCTGTCTCTCCCTCTGTCCCTGTCTCCGTCTGTGTCCCTGGCTGTGTCTCTGCCTCTGTCTCCGTCTCTGTCTCTGTCTCGGTCTTTGTCTCCGTCTCTGTCTCTGTCTCTGTCTCTGTCTCTGTCTCTGTCTCTGTCTCTGTCTCTGCCTCTGCCTCTGTCTCTGTCTCTGTCTCTGTCTCTGTCTTTGTCCCTGTCTCTGTCTGAGACTCTGCCTCTGTCTCTGTCTCTGTCTCTGTCTCTGTCTCTGTCTCTGTCTCTGTCTCGGTCTCTGCTTCTGTCTCTGCCTCTGTCTCTGTCTCTCTCTCTGTCTCTGTTGCTGTCTCTCCCTCTGTCACTGTCTCTGTCTCTGTCTCTGTCCCTGGCTCTGTCTCTGTCTCTGCCTCTGTCTCCGTCTCTGCCTCAGTCTCTGTCTCTGTCTCTGTCCCTGTCTCTGTCTCTGTCTCTGTCACTGTCTCCGTCTCCGTCTCTGTCCATGGCTCTGTCTCTGCCTCTGTCTCCGTCTCTGTCTCTGTCTCGGACTTTGCCTCCGTCTCTGCCTCCGTCTCCGTCTCTGCCTCTGTCTCCGTCTCTGTCTCTGTATCGGTCTCTGTCTCTGTCTCTGTCTCTGTCGCTGTCTCTCCCTCTGTCTCTGTCTCCGTCGCTGTCCCTGGCTCTGTCTCTGCCTCTGTCTCCGTCTCTGTCTCTGTCTCTGTATCTGTCTCTGTCTCTGTCTCTGTCTCTGTGTCCGTCTCTGTCCCTGGCTCTGTTTCTGCCTCTGTCTCCGTCTCTGTCTCTGTCCCGGTCTTTGTCTCCGCCTCTGTCTCTGTCTCTGTCTCTGCCTCTGTCACCGTCTCTGTCTCTGTCTCTGTCTCTGTCTCTGTCTCTGTCTCTGTCTCTGTCTCTGTCTCTGTCTCTGTCTCTGTCTCCGTCTCTGTCCATGGCTCTGTCTCTGCCTCTGTCTCTGTCTCGGTCTTTGTCTCTGTCTCTGTCTCTGTCTCTGTCTCTGTCTCTGTCTCTGTCTCTGTCTCTGTCTCTGTCTCTGTCTCTGCCTCTGCCTCTGCCCCTGTCTCTGTCTCTGTCTCTCTCGCTGTCTCTCCCTCTGTCCCTGTCTCGGTCTCTGTCCCCGGCTCTGTCTCTGCCTCTGTCACTGTCTCGGTCTTTGTCTGTGTCTCTGTCTCTGTCTCTGTCTCTGTCTCTGTCTCTGTCTCTGTCTCTGTCTCTGTCTCTGTCTCTGCTTCTGTCTCTGCCTCTGTCTCTGTCTCTGTCTCTGTCTCTGTCTCTGTCTCTGTCTCTGTCTCTGTCTCTGCTTCTGTCTCTGCCTCTGTCTCTGTCTCTGTCTCTGTCTCTGTCTCTGTTGCTGTCTCTCTCTCTGTCTCTGTCTCTGTCTCTGTCCCTGGCTCTGTCTCTGCCTCTGTCTCCTTCTCTGACTCTGTTTCTGTCTCTATCTCCGTCTCTGTCTCTGTCTCTGTCTCTGTCTCTGTCTCTGTCTCTGCCTCTGCCCCTGTCTCTGTCTCTGTCTCTGTCGCTGTCTCTCCCTCTGTCCCTGTCTCCGTCTCTGTCCCTGGCTCTGTCTCTACCTCTGTCTCCGTCTCTGTCTCTGTCTCGGTCTTTGTCTCCGTCTCTGTCTCTGTCTCTGTCTCTGTCTCTGTCTCTGTCTCTGTCTCTGTCTCTGTCTCTGTCTCTGTCTCTGTCTCTGTCTCTGTCTCTGTCTCTGTCTCTGTCTCTGTCTCTGTTTCTGTCTCTGTCTGTGTCTCTGTCTCCGTCTCTGACTCTGTTTCTGTCTCTATCTCCGTCTCTGTCTCTGTCTCTGTCTCTGTTTCTGTCTCTGTCGCTGCCGCTGTCTATGTCTCTGTCTCTGTCTGCGTATCTGTCCCTGTCTCTGTCTCTGTCTCTGACTCTGTTTCAGTCTCTATCTCCGTCTCTGTCTCTGTCTCTGTCTCTATCTCTGTCTCTGTCTCTGCCTCTGCCCCTGTCTCTGTCTCTGTCTCTGTCGCTGTCTCTCCCTCTGTCCCTGTCTCCGTCTCTGTCCCTGGCTCTGTCTCTGCCTCTGTCTCCGTCTCTGTCTCTGTCTCGGTCTTTGTCTCCGTCTCTGTCTCTGTCTCTGTCTCTGTCTCTGTCTCTGTCTCTGTCTCTGTCTCTGTCTCTGTCTCTGTCTCTGTCTCTGTCTCTGTCTCTGTCTCTGTCTCTGTCTCTGTCTCTGTCTCTGTCTCTGTCTCTGTCTCTGTCTCTGTCTCTGTCTCTGTCTCTGTCTCTGTCCCTGTCTCTGTCTGAGACTCAGCCTCTGTCTCTGTCTCTGTCTCTGTCTCTGTCTCTGTCTCTGTCTCTGTCTCTGTCTCTGTCTCTGTCTCTGTCTCTGTCTCTGTCTCTGTCTCTGTCTCTGTCTCTGCTTCTGTCTCTGCCTCTGTCTCTGTCTCTGTCTCTGTCTCTGTTGCTGTCTCTCCCTCTGTCTCTGTCTCTGTCTCTGTCCCTGGCTCTGTCTCTGCCTCTGTCTCCGTCTCTGACTCTGTTTCAGTCTCTATCTCCGTCTCTGTCTCTGTCTCTGTCTCTGTCTCTGTCTCTGTCTCTGTCTCTGCCTCTGCCCCTGTCTCTCTCTCTGTCTCTGTCGCTGTCTCTCCCTCTGTCCCCGTCTCCGTCTCTGTCCCTGGCTCTGTCTCTACCTCTGTCTCCGTCTCTGTCTCTGTCTCGGTCTTTGTCTGCGTCTCTGTCTCTGTCTCTGTCTCTGACTCTGTCTCTGTCTCTGTCTCTGTCTCTGTCTCTGTCTCTGTCTCTGTCTCTGTCTCTGTCTCTGTTTCTGTCTCTGTCTGTGTCTCTGTCTCCGTCTCTGACTCTGTTTCTGTCTCTATCTCCGTCTCTGTCTCTGTCTCTGTCTCTGTTTCTGTCTCTGTCGCTGCCGCTGTCTATGTCTCTGTCTCTGTCTGCGTATCTGTCCCTGTCTCTGTCTCTGTCGCTGACTCTGTTTCAGTCTCTATCTCCGTCTCTGTCTCTGTCTCTGTCTCTATCTCTGTCTCTGTCTCTGCCTCTGCCCCTGTCTCTGTCTCTGTCTCTGTCGCTGTCTCTCCCTCTGTCCCTGTCTCCGTCTCTGTCCCTGGCTCTGTCTCTGCCTCTGTCTCCGTCTCTGTCTCTGTCTCTGTCTCTGTCTCTGTCTCTGTCTCTGTCTCTGTCTCTGTCTCTGTCTCTGTCTCTGTCTCTGTCTCTGCTTCTGTCTCTGCCTCTGTCTCTGTCTCTGTCTCTGTCTCTGTTGCTGTCTCTCCCTCTGTCTCTGTCTCTGTCTCTGTCCCTGGCTCTGTCTCTGCCTCTGTCTCCGTCTCTGACTCTGTTTCAGTCTCTATCTCCGTCTCTGTCTCTGTCTCTGTCTCTGTCTCTGTCTCTGTCTCTGTCTCTGCCTCTGCCCCTGTCTCTCTCTCTGTCTCTGTCGCTGTCTCTCCCTCTGTCCCTGTCCCTGTCACCGTCTCTGTCTCTGTCTCTGTCTCTGTCTCTGTCTCTGTCTCTGTCTCTGCCTCTGTCTCTGTCTCTGTCTCAGTCACTGTCTCTGACTCTGTGTCTATCTCTGTCTCTGTTTCTGTCTCTGTCTCTGTCTCTGTCTGTGTCTCTGCCTCTGTCTCCGTCTCTGTCTCTGTCTCGGTCTTTGTCTCCGTCTCTGTCTCTGTCTCTGTCTCTGTCTCTGTCTCTGTCTGTGTCTCTGTCTCCGTCTCTGACTCTGTTTCTGTCTCTATCTCCGTCTCTATCTCTGTCTCTGTCTCCGTCTCTGTCTCTGTCTCTGTCCCTGTCCCTGTCACTGTCTCTGTCTCTGTCTCTGTCTCTGTCTCTGTCTCTGTCTCTGTCTCTGTCTCTGTCTCTGTCTCTGTCACTGTCTCTGTCTCTGTCCCTGTCTCTGTCTCTGTCTCTGTCTCTGTCTCTGTCTCTGTCTCTGTCTCTGTCTCTGTCTCTGTCTCTGTCTCTGTCTCTGTCTCTGTCTCTGTTTCTGTCTCTGTCTCTGTCTCTGTCTGTGTCTCTGTCTCCGTCTCTGACTCTGTTTCTGTCTCTATCTCCGTCTCTGTCTCTGTCTCTGTCTCTGTTTCTGTCTCTGTCGCTGCCGCTGTCTATGTCTCTGTCTCTGTCTGCGTATCTGTCCCTGTCTCTGTCTCTGTCTCTGACTCTGTCTCTGTCTCTGTCTCAGTCACTGTCTCTGACTCTGTGTCTATCTCTGCCTCTGACTCTGTCGCTGCCGCTGTCTATGTCTCTGTCTCTGTCTGCGTATCTGTCCCTGTCTCTGTCTCTGTCTCTGACTCTGTTTCAGTCTCTATCTCCGTCTCTGTCGCTGTCTCTCCCTCTGT
>CAMAOD020000185.1:1145000-1192500 GCA_945859595.2 Megachile willughbiella | reverse complement strand
GTCTCTGTCTCTGTCTCTGTCTCTGTCACTGTCTCTGTCTCTGTCTCTGTCTCTGTCTCTGTCTCTGTCTCTGTCTCTGTCTCTGTCTCTGTCTCTGTCTCTGCCTCTGTCTCTGTCTCTGTCTCAGTCTCTGTCTCTGTCTCTGTGTCTATCTCTGCCTCTGACTCTGTCGCTGCCCCTGTCTATGTCTCTGTCTCTGTCTGCGTATCTGTCTCTGTCTCCGTCTCTGTCCCAGTCTCTGTCTCTGTCTCCGTCTCTGTCCCTGGCTCTGTCTGTGCCTCTGTCACCGTCTCTGTCTCTGTCTCTGTCTCTGTCTCTGTCTCTGTCTCTGTCCATGTCTCTGTTTCTGTCTCTGTCTCTGTCTCTGTCTCTGTCTCTGTCTCTGTCTCTGTCTCTGTCTCTGTCTCTGTCTCTGTCTCTGTCCCCGTATCTGTCTCTGTCTCGGTCTTTGTCTCCGTCTCTGTCTCCGTTTCTGACTCTGACTCTGTCCCTGGCTCTGTCTCTGCCTCTGTCTCCGCCTCTGTCTCTGTCTCGGTCTTTGTCTCCGTCTCTGTCTCCGTCTCTGCCTCTGACTCTGTCGCTGCCCCTATCTATGTCTCTGTCTCTGTCTGCGTATCTGTCTCTGTCTCTGTCTCTATCTCCGTCTCTGTCTCTGTCTCTGTCTCTGTCTCTGTCTCTGCCTCTGTCACCGTCTCTGTCTCTGTCTCGGTGTTTGTCTCTGTCTCTGTCTCTGTCTCTGTCTCTGTCTCTGTCTCTGTCTCTGTCTCTGTCTCTGTCTCTGTCTCTGTCTCTGTCACTGTCTCTGTCTCTGTCTCTGTCTCTGTCTCTGTCTCTGTCTCTGCCTCTGTCTCTGTCTCTGTCTCTGTCGCTGTCTCTGTCTTTGTCTATGTCTCTGTCTCTGTCTCTGTCTCTGTCTCTGTCTCTGTCTCTGCCTCTGTCGCTGCCTCTGTCTCCGTCTGTGTCTCTGTCTCGGTCTTTGTCTCCGTCTCTGTCTCCGTTTCGGTCTCTGACTCTGTCTCTATCTCCGTCTCTGTCTCTGTGTCTGCCTCTGTCTCTGTCTCTGTCTCTGTCTCTGTCTCTGTCTCTGTCTCTGTCTCTGTCTCTGCCTCTGTCTCTGTCTCTGTCTCTGTCGCTGTCTCTCCCTCTGTCTCTGTCTCTGTCTCTGTCTCTGTCTCTGTCTCTGTCTCTGTCTCTGTCTCTGTCTCTGCCTCTGTCTCTGTCTCTGTCTCAGTCTCTGCCTCTGTCTCTGTGTCTATCTCTGCCTCTGACTCTGTCGCTGCCGCTGTCTATGTCTCTGTCTCTGTCTGCGTATCTGTCTCTTTCTCCGTCTCTGTCCCAGTCTCTGTCTCTGTCTCCGTCTCTGTCCCTGGCTCTGTCTGTGCCTCTGTCACCGTCTCTGTCTCTGTCTCGGTCTTTGTCTCTGTCTCTGTCTCTGTTTCTGTCTCTGTCTCTGTCCCTGGCTCTGTTTCTGCCTCTGTCTCCGTCTCTGTCTCTGTCCCGGTCTTTGTCTCCGCCTCTGTCTCTGTCTCTGTCTCTGTTTCTGTCTCTATCTCCGTCTCTGTCTCTGTCTCTGTCCCTGTCTCTGCCTCTGTCTCTGTCTCTGCCTCTGCCTCTGCCTCTGTCTCTGTCTCTGTCTCTGTCGCTGTCTCTCCCTCTGTCCCTGTCTCCGTCTGTGTCCCTGGCTGTGTCTCTGCCTCTGTCTCCGTCTCTGTCTCTGTCTCGGTCTTTGTCTCCGTCTCTGTCTCTGTCTCTGTCTCTGTCTCTGTCTCTGTCTCTGTCTCCGTCTCCGTCTCTGCCTCTGTCTCCGTCTCTGTCTCTGTATCGGTCTCTGTCTCTGTCTCTGTCTCTGTCGCTGTCTCTCCCTCTGTCTCTGTCTCCGTCGCTGTCCCTGGCTCTGTCTCTGCCTCTGTCTCCGTCTCTGTCTCTGTCTCTGTATCTGTCTCTGTCTCTGTCTCTGTCTCTGTGTCCGTCTCTGTCCCTGGCTCTGTTTCTGCCTCTGTCTCCGTCTCTGTCTCTGTCCCGGTCTTTGTCTCCGCCTCTGTCTCTGTCTCTGTCTCTGTCTCTGTCTCTGTCTCTGCCTCTGTCACCGTCTCTGTCTCTGTCTCTGTCTCTGTCGATGTCTCTGTCTCTGTCTCTGTCTCTGTCTCTGTCTCTGTCTCTGTCTCTGTCTCCGTCTCTGTCCATGGCTCTGTCTCTGCCTCTGTCTCTGTCTCGGTCTTTGTCTCTGTCTCTGTCTCTGTCTCTGTCTCTGTCTCTGTCTCTGTCTCTGTCTCTGTCTCTGTCTCTGTCTCTGTCTCTGCCTCTGCCTCTGCCCCTGTCTCTGTCTCTGTCTCTGTCGCTGTCTCTCCCTCTGTCCCTGTCTCGGTCTCTGTCCCCGGCTCTGTCTCTGCCTCTGTCACTGGCTCGGTCTTTGTCTGTGTCTCTGTCTCTGTCTCTGCCTCTGTCTCTGTCTCTGTCTCTGTCTCTGTCTCTGTCTCTGTCTCTGCTTCTGTCTCTGCCTCTGTCTCTGTCTCTGTCTCTGTCTCTGTCTCTGTCTCTGTCTCTGTCTCTGTCTCTGCTTCTGTCTCTGCCTCTGTCTCTGTCTCTGTCTCCGTCTCTGTTGCTGTCTCTCTCTCTGTCTCTGTCTCTGTCTCTGTCCCTGGCTCTGTCTCTGCCTCTGTCTCCTTCTCTGACTCTGTTTCTGTCTCTATCTCCGTCTCTGTCTCTGTCTCTGTCTCTGTCTCTGTCTCTGTCTCTGTCTCTGTCTCTGCCTCTGCCCCTGTCTCTGTCTCTGTCTCTGTCGCTGTCTCTCCCTCTGTCCCTGGCTCTGTCTCTGTCCCTGGCTCTGTCTCTACCTCTGTCTCGGTCTTTGTCTCCGTCTCTGTCTCTGTCTCTGTCTCTGTCTCTGTCTCTGTCTCTGTCTCTGTCTCTGTCTCTGTCTCTGTCTCTGTCTCTGTCTCTGTCTCTGTCTCTGTCTCTGTCTCTGTCTCTGTTTCTGCCTCTGTCTCTGTCTCTGTCTGTGTCTCTGTCTCCGTCTCTGACTCTGTTTCTGTCTCTATCTCCGTCTCTGTCTCTGTCTCTGTCTCTGTTTCTGTCTCTGTCGCTGCCGCTGGCGCTGTCTATGTCTCTGTCTCTGTCTGCGTATCTGTCCCTGTCTCTGTCTCTGTCTCTGACTCTGTTTCAGTCTCTATCTCCGTCTCTGTCTCTGTCTCTGTCTCTATCTCTGTCTCTGTCTCTGCCTCTGCCCCTGTCTCTGTCTCTGTCTCTGTCGCTGTCTCTCCCTCTGTCCCTGTCTCCGTCTCTGTCCCTGGCTCTGTCTCTGCCTCTGTCTCCGTCTCTGTCTCTGTCTCGGTCTTTGTCTCCGTCTCTGTCTCTGTCTCTGTCTCTGTCTCTGTCTCTGTCTCTGTCTCTGTCTCTGTCTCTGTCTCTGTCTCTGTCTCTGTCTCTGTCTCTGTCTCTGTCTCTGTCTCTGTCTCTGTCTCTGTCCCTGTCTCTGTCTGAGACTCAGCCTCTGTCTCTGTCTCTGTCTCTGTCTCTGTCTCTGTCTCTGTCTCTGTCTCTGTCTCTGTCTCTGTCTCTGTCTCTGTCTCTGCTTCTGTCTCTGCCTCTGTCTCTGTCTCTGTCTCTGTCTCTGTTGCTGTCTCTCCCTCTGTCTCTGTCTCTGTCTCTGTCCCTGGCTCTGTCTCTGCCTCTGTCTCCGTCTCTGACTCTGTTTCAGTCTCTATCTCCGTCTCTGTCTCTGTCTCTGTCTCTGTCTCTGTCTCTGTCTCTGTCTCTGTCTCTGCCTCTGCCCCTGTCTCTCTCTCTGTCTCTGTCGCTGTCTCTCCCTCTGTCCCTGTCCCCGTCTCTGTCCCTGGCTCTGTCTCTGCCTCTGTCTCCGTCTCTGTCTCTGTCTCGGTCTTTGTCTCCGTCTCTGTCTCTGTCTCTGTCTCTGTCTCTGACTCTGTCTCTGTCTCTGTCTCTGTCTCTGTCTCTGTCTCCGTCTCTGTCTCTGTCTCTGTCTCTGTCTCTGACTCTGTCTCTGTCTCTGTCTCTGTCTCTGTCTCTGTCTCTGTCTCTGTCTCTGTCTCTGTCTCTGTCTCTGTCTCTGTCTCTGTCTCTGTCTCTGTCTCTGTCTCTGTCTCCGTCTCTGTTTCTGTCTCTGTCTCTGTCTCTGTCTCTGTCTGTGTCTCTGTCTCCTTCTCTGCCTCTGTCTCCGTCTCTGTCTCTGTCTCGGTCTTTGTCTCCGTCTCTGTCTCTGTCTCTGTCTCTGTCTCTGTCTCTGTCTGTGTCTCTGCCTCCGTCTCTGACTCTGTTTCTGTCTCTATCTCCGTCTCTGTCTCTGTCTCTGTCTCTGTCTCTGTCTCTGTCTCTGTCTCTGTCTCTGTCCCTGTCCCTGTCACCGTCTCTGTCTCTGTCTCTGTCTCTGTCTCTGTCTCTGTCTCTGCCTCTGTCTCTGTCTCTGTCTCAGTCACTGTCTCTGACTCTGTGTCTATCTCTGTCTCTGTTTCTGTCTCTGTCTCTGTCTCTGTCTGTGTCTCTGCCTCTGTCTCCGTCTCTGTGTCTGTCTCGGTCTTTGTCTCCGTCTCTGTCTCTGTCTCTGTCTCTGTCTCTGTCTCTGTCTGTGTCTCTGTCTCCGTCTCTGACTCTGTTTCTGTCTCTATCTCCGTCTCTATCTCTGTCTCTGTCTCTGTCTCTGTCTCTGTCTCTGTCCCTGTCCCTGTCACTGTCTCTGTCTCTGTCTCTGTCTCTGTCTCTGTCTCTGTCTCTGTCTCTGTCTCTGTCTCTGTCTCTGTCTCTGTCTCTGTCGCTGTCTCTGTCTCTGTCCCTGTCTCTGTCTCTGTCTCTGTCTCTGTCTCTGTCTCTGTCTCTGTCTCTGTCTCTGTCTCTGCCTCTGTCTCTGTCTCTGTCTCAGTCACTGTCTCTGACTCTGTGTCTATCTCTGCCTCTGACTCTGTCGCTGCCGCTGTCTATGTCTCTGTCTCTGTCTGCGTATCTGTCTCTGTCTCCGTCTCTGTCCCAGTCTCTGTCTCTGTCTCCGTCTCTGTCCCTGGCTCTGTCTGTGCCTCTGTCACCGTCTCTGTCTCTGTCTCGGTCTTTGCCTCTGTCTCTGTCTCTGTCTCTGTCTCTGTCTCTGTCTGAGACTCTGCCTCTGTCTCTGTCTCTGTCTCTGTCTCTGTCTCTGTCTCTGTCTCTGTCTCTGTCTCCGTCTCTGTCCCTGGCTCTGTATCTGCCTCTGCCTCCGTCTCTGTCTCTGTCTCGGTCTTTGTCTCCGCCTCTGTCTCCGTCTCTGTCTCTGTCTCTGTCTGTATCTCCGTCTCTGTCTCTGTCCCTGTTTCTGTCTCTGTCTCTGTCTCTGTCTCTGTCTCTGTCTCTGTCTCTGTCTCGGTCTTTTCTCCGTCTCTGTCTCCGTCTCTGTCTCTGTCACTGTCTCTGTCTCTGTCTCTGCCTCTGTCACCGTCTCTGTCACCGTCTCTGTCTCTGTCTCGGTCTTTGTCTCTGTCTCTGTCTCTGTTTCTGTCTCTGTCCCTGTCCCTGTCACTGTCTCTGTCTCTGTCTCTGTCTCTGTCTCTGTCTCTGTCTCTGTCTCTGTCACTGTCTCTGTCTCTGTCCCTGTCTCTGTCTCTGTCTCTGTCTCTGTCTCTGTCTCTGTCTCTGTCTATGTCTCTGTCTCTGTCTCTGTCTCTGTCTCTGTCTCTGCCTCTGTCTCTGTCTCTGTCTCAGTCACTGTCTCTGACTCTGTGTCTATCTCTGCCTCTGACTCTATCGCTGCCGCTGTCTATGTCTCTGTCTCTGTCTGCGTATCTGTCCCTGTCTCTGTCTCTGTCTCTGACTCTGTTTCAGTCTCTATCTCCGTCTCTGTCTCTGTCTCTGTCTCTATCTCTGTCTCTGTCTCTGCCTCTGCCCCTGTCTCTGTCTCTGTCTCTGTCGCTGTCTCTCCCTCTGTCCCTGTCTCCGTCTCTGTCCCTGGCTCTGTCTCTGCCTCTGTCTCCGTCTCTGTCTCTGTCTCCGTCTTTGTCTCCGTCTCTGTCTCTGTCTCTGTCTCTGCTTCTGTCTCTGCCTCTGTCTCTGTCTCTGTCTCTGTCTCTGTTGCTGTCTCTCCCTCTGTCTCTGTCTCTGTCTCTGTCCCTGGCTCTGTCTCTGCCTCTGTCTCCGTCTCTGACTCTGTTTCAGTCTCTATCTCCGTCTCTGTCTCTGTCTCTGTCTCTCTCTCTGTCTCTGTCTCTGCCTCTGCCCCTGTCTCTCTCTCTGTCTCTGTCGCTGTCTCTCCCTCTGTCCCTGTCTCCGTCTCTGTCCCTGGCTCTGTCTCTGCCTCTGTCTCCGTCTCTGTCTCTGTCTCGGACTTTGCCTCCGTCTCTGCCTCCGTCTCCGTCTCTGCCTCTGTCTCCGTCTCTGTCTCTGTATCGGTCTCTGTCTCTGTCTCTGTCTCTGTCGCTGTCTCTCCCTCTGTCTCTGTCTCCGTCGCTGTCCCTGGCTCTGTCTCTGCCTCTGTCTCCGTCTCTGTCTCTGTCTCTGTATCTGTCTCTGTCTCTGTCTCTGTCTCTGTGTCCGTCTCTGTCCCTGGCTCTGTTTCTGCCTCTGTCTCCGTCTCTGTCTCTGTCCCGGTCTTTGTCTCCGCCTCTGTCTCTGTCTCTGTCTCTGTCTCTGTCTCTGTCTCTGCCTCTGTCACCGTCTCTGTCTCTGTCTCTGTCTCTGTCTCTGTCTCTGTCTCTGTCTCTGTCTCTGTCTCTGTCTCTGTCTCTGTCTCTGTCTCCGTCTCTGTCCATGGCTCTGTCTCTGCCTCTGTCTCTGTCTCGGTCTTTGTCTCTGTCTCTGTCTCTGTCTCTGTCTCTGTCTCTGTCTCTGTCTCTGTCTCTGTCTCTGTCTCTGCCTCTGCCTCTGCCCCTGTCTCTGTCTCTGTCTCTGTCGCTGTCTCTCCCTCTGTCCCTGTCTCGGTCTCTGTCCCCGTCTCTGTCTCTGTCTCTGTCTCTGTCTCTGTCTCTGTCTCTGTCTCTGTCTCTGTCCCTGTCCCTGTCACCGTCTCTGTCTCTGTCTCTGTCTCTGTCTCTGTCTCTGTCTCTGCCTCTGTCTCTGTCTCTGTCTCAGTCACTGTCTCTGACTCTGTGTCTATCTCTGTCTCTGTTTCTGTCTCTGTCTCTGTCTCTGTCTGTGTCTCTGCCTCTGTCTCCGTCTCTGTGTCTGTCTCGGTCTTTGTCTCCGTCTCTGTCTCTGTCTCTGTCTCTGTCTCTGTCTCTGTCTCTGTCTGTGTCTCTGTCTCCGTCTCTGACTCTGTTTCTGTCTCTATCTCCGTCTCTATCTCTGTCTCTGTCTCTGTCTCTGTCTCTGTCTCTGTCCCTGTCCCTGTCACTGTCTCTGTCTCTGTCTCTGTCTCTGTCTCTGTCTCTGTCTCTGTCTCTGTCACTGTCTCTGTCTCTGTCCCTGTCTCTGTCTCTGTCTCTGTCTCTGTCTCTGTCTCTGTCTCTGTCTCTGTCTCTGTCTCTGTCTCTGTCTCTGCCTCTGTCTCTGTCTCTGTCTCAGTCACTGTCTCTGACTCTGTGTCTATCTCTGCCTCTGACTCTGTCGCTGCCGCTGTCTATGTCTCTGTCTCTGTCTGCGTATCTGTCTCTGTCTCCGTCTCTGTCCCAGTCTCTGTCTCTGTCTCCGTCTCTGTCCCTGGCTCTGTCTGTGCCTCTGTCACCGTCTCTGTCTCTGTCTCGGTCTTTGCCTCTGTCTCTGTCTCTGTCTCTGTCTCTGTCTCTGTCTGAGACTCTGCCTCTGTCTCTGTCTCTGTCTCTGTCTCTGTCTCTGTCTCTGTCTCTGTCTCTGTCTCCGTCTCTGTCCCTGGCTCTGTATCTGCCTCTGTCTCCGTCTCTGTCTCTGTCTCGGTCTTTGTCTCCGCCTCTGTCTCCGTCTCTGTCTCTGTCTCTGTCTGTATCTCCGTCTCTGTCTCTGTCCCTGTTTCTGTCTCTGTCTCTGTCTCTGTCTCTGTCTCTGTCTCTGTCTCGGTCTTTTCTCCGTCTCTGTCTCCGTCTCTGTCTCTGTCACTGTCTCTGTCTCTGTCTCTGCCTCTGTCACCGTCTCTGTCACCGTCTCTGTCTCTGTCTCGGTCTTTGTCTCTGTCTCTGTCTCTGTTTCTGTCTCTGTCCCTGTCCCTGTCACTGTCTCTGTCTCTGTCTCTGTCTCTGTCTCTGTCTCTGTCTCTGTCTCTGTCCCTGTCTCTGTCTCTGTCTCTGTCTCTGTCTCTGTCTCTGTCTCTGTCTATGTCTCTGTCTCTGTCTCTGTCTCTGTCTCTGTCTCTGCCTCTGTCTCTGTCTCTGTCTCAGTCACTGTCTCTGACTCTGTGTCTATCTCTGCCTCTGACTCTATCGCTGCCGCTGTCTATGTCTCTGTCTCTGTCTGCGTATCTGTCCCTGTCTCTGTCTCTGTCTCTGACTCTGTTTCAGTCTCTATCTCCGTCTCTGTCTCTGTCTCTGTCTCTATCTCTGTCTCTGTCTCTGCCTCTGCCCCTGTCTCTGTCTCTGTCTCTGTCGCTGTCTCTCCCTCTGTCCCTGTCTCCGTCTCTGTCCCTGGCTCTGTCTCTGCCTCTGTCTCCGTCTCTGTCTCTGTCTCCGTCTTTGCCTCCGTCTCTGCCTCCGTCTCCGTCTCTGCCTCTGTCTCCGTCTCTGTCTCTGTATCGGTCTCTGTCTCTGTCTCTGTCTCTGTCGCTGTCTCTCCCTCTGTCTCTGTCTCCGTCGCTGTCCCTGGCTCTGTCTCTGCCTCTGTCTCCGTCTCTGTCTCTGTCTCTGTATCTGTCTCTGTCTCTGTCTCTGTCTCTGTGTCCGCCTCTGTCCCTGGCTCTGTTTCTGCCTCTGTCTCCGTCTCTGTCTCTGTCCCGGTCTTTGTCTCCGCCTCTGTCTCTGTCTCTGTCTCTGTCTCTGTCTCTGTCTCTGCCTCTGTCACCGTCTCTGTCTCTGTCTCTGTCTCTGTCTCTGTCTCTGTCTCTGTCTCTGTCTCTGTCTCTGTCTCTGTCTCTGTCTCTGTCTCCGTCTCTGTCCATGGCTCTGTCTCTGCCTCTGTCTCTGTCTCGGTCTTTGTCTCTGTCTCTGTCTCTGTCTCTGTCTCTGTCTCTGTCTCTGTCTCTGTCTCTGTCTCTGTCTCTGCCTCTGCCTCTGCCCCTGTCTCTGTCTCTGTCTCTGTCGCTGTCTCTCCCTCTGTCCCTGTCTCGGTCTCTGTCCCCGGCTCTGTCTCTGCCTCTGTCACTGGCTCGGTCTTTGTCTGTGTCTCTGTCTCTGTCTCTGTCTCTGTCTCTGTCTCTGTCTCTGTCTCTGTCTCTGTCTCTGTCTCTGTCTCTGTCTCTGTCTCTGCTTCTGTCTCTGCCTCTGTCTCTGTCTCTGTCTCTGTCTCTGTCTCTGTCTCTGTCTCTGTCTCTGTCTCTGTCTCTGCTTCTGTCTCTGCCTCTGTCTCTGTCTCTGTCTCCGTCTCTGTTGCTGTCTCTCTCTCTGTCTCTGTCTCTGTCTCTGTCCCTGGCTCTGTCTCTGCCTCTGTCTCCTTCTCTGACTCTGTTTCTGTCTCTATCTCCGTCTCTGTCTCTGTCTCTGTCTCTGTCTCTGTCTCTGTCTCTGTCTCTGCCTCTGCCCCTGTCTCTGTCTCTGTCTCTGTCGCTGTCTCTCCCTCTGTCCCTGGCTCTGTCTCTGTCCCTGGCTCTGTCTCTACCTCTGTCTCGGTCTTTGTCTCCGTCTCTGTCTCTGTCTCTGTCTCTGTCTCTGTCTCTGTCTCTGTCTCTGTCTCTGTCTCTGTCTCTGTCTCTGTCTCTGTCTCTGTCTCGGTCTTTTCTCCGTCTCTGTCTCCGTCTCTGTCTCTGTCACTGTCTCTGTCTCTGTCTCTGCCTCTGTCACCGTCTCTGTCACCGTCTCTGTCTCTGTCTCGGTCTTTGTCTCTGTCTCTGTCTCTGTTTCTGTCTCTGTCCCTGTCCCTGTCACTGTCTCTGTCTCTGTCTCTGTCTCTGTCTCTGTCTCTGTCTCTGTCTCTGTCACTGTCTCTGTCTCTGTCCCTGTCTCTGTCTCTGTCTCTGTCTCTGTCTCTGTCTCTGTCTCTGTCTATGTCTCTGTCTCTGTCTCTGTCTCTGTCTCTGTCTCTGCCTCTGTCTCTGTCTCTGTCTCAGTCACTGTCTCTGACTCTGTGTCTATCTCTGCCTCTGACTCTATCGCTGCCGCTGTCTATGTCTCTGTCTCTGTCTGCGTATCTGTCCCTGTCTCTGTCTCTGTCTCTGACTCTGTTTCAGTCTCTATCTCCGTCTCTGTCTCTGTCTCTGTCTCTATCTCTGTCTCTGTCTCTGCCTCTGCCCCTGTCTCTGTCTCTGTCTCTGTCGCTGTCTCTCCCTCTGTCCCTGTCTCCGTCTCTGTCCCTGGCTCTGTCTCTGCCTCTGTCTCCGTCTCTGTCTCTGTCTCCGTCTTTGCCTCCGTCTCTGCCTCCGTCTCCGTCTCTGCCTCTGTCTCCGTCTCTGTCTCTGTATCGGTCTCTGTCTCTGTCTCTGTCTCTGTCGCTGTCTCTCCCTCTGTCTCTGTCTCCGTCGCTGTCCCTGGCTCTGTCTCTGCCTCTGTCTCCGTCTCTGTCTCTGTCTCTGTATCTGTCTCTGTCTCTGTCTCTGTCTCTGTGTCCGTCTCTGTCCCTGGCTCTGTTTCTGCCTCTGTCTCCGTCTCTGTCTCTGTCCCGGTCTTTGTCTCCGCCTCTGTCTCTGTCTCTGTCTCTGTCTCTGTCTCTGTCTCTGCCTCTGTCACCGTCTCTGTCTCTGTCTCTGTCTCTGTCTCTGTCTCTGTCTCTGTCTCTGTCTCTGTCTCTGTCTCTGTCTCTGTCTCCGTCTCTGTCCATGGCTCTGTCTCTGCCTCTGTCTCTGTCTCGGTCTTTGTCTCTGTCTCTGTCTCTGTCTCTGTCTCTGTCTCTGTCTCTGCCTCTGTCTCTGTCTCTGTCTCTGTCTCTGTCTCTGTCTCTGCCTCTGCCTCTGCCCCTGTCTCTGTCTCTGTCTCTGTCGCTGTCTCTCCCTCTGTCCCTGTCTCGGTCTCTGTCCCCGGCTCTGTCTCTGCCTCTGTCACTGGCTCGGTCTTTGTCTGTGTCTCTGTCTCTGTCTCTGTCTCTGTCTCTGTCTCTGTCTCTGTCTCTGTCTCTGTCTCTGTCTCTGTCTCTGCTTCTGTCTCTGCCTCTGTCTCTGTCTCTGTCTCTGTCTCTGTCTCTGTCTCTGTCTCTGTCTCTGTCTCTGTCTCTGCTTCTGTCTCTGCCTCTGTCTCTGTCTCTGTCTCCGTCTCTGTTGCTGTCTCTGTCCCTGTCCCTGTCACTGTCACTGTCTCTGTCTCTGTCTCTGTCTCTGTCTCTGTCTCTGTCTCTGTCTCTGTCTCTGTCTCTGTCACTGTCTCTGTCTCTGTCCCTGTCTCTGTCTCTGTCTCTGTCTCTGTCTCTGTCTCTGTCTCTGTCTCTGTCTCTGTCTCTGCCTCTGTCTCTGTCTCTGTCTCAGTCACTGTCTCTGACTCTGTGTCTATCTCTGCCTCTGACTCTGTCGCTGCCGCTGTCTATGTCTCTGTCTCTGTCTGCGTATCTGTCTCTGTCTCCGTCTCTGTCCCAGTCTCTGTCTCTGTCTCCGTCTCTGTCCCTGGCTCTGTCTGTGCCTCTGTCACCGTCTCTGTCTCTGTCTCGGTCTTTGCCTCTGTCTCTGTCTCTGTCTCTGTCTCTGTCTCTGTCTGAGACTCTGCCTCTGTCTCTGTCTCTGTCTCTGTCTCTGTCTCTGTCTCTGTCTCTGTCTCTGTCTCTGTCTCCGTCTCTGTCCCTGGCTCTGTATCTGCCTCTGTCTCCGTCTCTGTCTCTGTCTCGGTCTTTGTCTCCGCCTCTGTCTCCGTCTCTGTCTCTGTCTCTGTCTGTATCTCCGTCTCTGTCTCTGTCCCTGTTTCTGTCTCTGTCTCTGTCTCTGTCTCTGTCTCTGTCTCTGTCTCTGTCTCGGTCTTTTCTCCGTCTCTGTCTCCGTCTCTGTCTCTGTCACTGTCTCTGTCTCTGTCTCTGCCTCTGTCACCGTCTCTGTCACCGTCTCTGTCTCTGTCTCGGTCTTTGTCTCTGTCTCTGTCTCTGTTTCTGTCTCTGTCCCTGTCCCTGTCACTGTCTCTGTCTCTGTCTCTGTCTCTGTCTCTGTCTCTGTCTCTGTCTCTGTCACTGTCTCTGTCTCTGTCCCTGTCTCTGTCTCTGTCTCTGTCTCTGTCTCTGTCTCTGTCTCTGTCTCTGTCTATGTCTCTGTCTCTGTCTCTGTCTCTGTCTCTGTCTCTGCCTCTGTCTCTGTCTCTGTCTCTGTCTCTGTCTCTGTCTCTGTCTCTGTCTCGGTCTTTTCTCCGTCTCTGTCTCCGTCTCTGTCTCTATCACTGTCTCTGTCTCTGTCTCTGCCTCTGTCACCGTCTCTGTCACCGTCTCTGTCTCTGTCTCGGTCTTTGTCTCTGTCTCTGTCTCTGTTTCTGTCTCTGTCCCTGTCCCTGTCACTGTCTCTGTCTCTGTCTCTGTCTCTGTCTCTGTCTCTGTCTCTGTCTCTGTCACTGTCTCTGTCTCTGTCCCTGTCTCTGTCTCTGTCTCTGTCTCTGTCTCTGTCTCTCTCTCTGTCTATGTCTCTGTCTCTGTCTCTGTCTCTGTCTCTGTCTCTGTCTCTGCCTCTGTCTCTGTCTCTGTCTCAGTCACTGTCTCTGACTCTGTGTCTATCTCTGCCTCTGACTCTGTCGCTGCCGCTGTCTATGTCTCTGTCTCTGTCTGCGTATCTGTCCCTGTCTCTGTCTCTGTCTCTGACTCTGTTTCAGTCTCTATCTCCGTCTCTGTCTCTGTCTCTGTCTCTATCTCTGTCTCTGTCTCTGCCTCTGCCCCTGTCTCTGTCTCTGTCTCTGTCGCTGTCTCTCCCTCTGTCCCTGTCTCCGTCTCTGTCCCTGGCTCTGTCTCTGCCTCTGTCTCCGTCTCTGTCTCTGTCTCCGTCTTTGTCTCCGTCTCTGTCTCTGTCTCTGTCTCTGTCTCTGTCTCTGTCTCTGTCTCTGTCTCTGTCTCTGTCTCTGTCTCTGTCTCTGTCTCTGTCTCTGTCTCTGTCTCTGTCTCTGTCTCTGTCTCTGTCTCTGTCTCTGTCCCTGTCTCTGTCTGAGACTCTGCCTCTGTCTCTGTCTCTGTCTCTGTCTCTGTCTCTGTCTCTGTCTCTGTCTCTGCTTCTGTCTCTGCCTCTGTCTCTGTCTCTGTCTCTGTCTCTGTTGCTGTCTCTCCCTCTGTCTCTGTCTCTGTCTCTGTCCCTGGCTCTGTCTCTGCCTCTGTCTCCGTCTCTGACTCTGTTTCAGTCTCTATCTCCGTCTCTGTCTCTGTCTCTGTCTCTCTCTCTGTCTCTGTCTCTGCCTCTGCCCCTGTCTCTCTCTCTGTCTCTGTCGCTGTCTCTCCCTCTGTCCCTGTCTCCGTCTCTGTCCCTGGCTCTGTCTCTGCCTCTGTCTCCGCCTCTGTCTCTGTCTCGGTCTTTGTCTCCGTCTCTGTCTCTGTCTCTGTCTCTGTCTCTGACTCTGTCTCTGTCTCTGTCTCTGTCTCTGTCTCTGTCTCTGTCTCTGTCTCTGTCTCTGTCTCTGTCTCTGTCTCTGTCTCTGTCTCTGTCTCTGTCTGTGTCTCTGTCTCCGTCTCTGACTCTGTTTCTGTCTCTATCTCCGTCTCTGTCTCTGTCTCTGTCTCTGTCTCTGTCTCTGTCTCTGTCCCTGTCCCTGTCACTGTCTCTGTCTCTGTCTCTGTCTCTGTCTCTGTCTCTGTCTCTGTCACTGTCTCTGTCTCTGTCCCTGTCTCTGTCTCTGTCTCTGTCTCTGTCTCTGTCTCTGTCTCTGTCTCTGTCTCTGTCTCTGTCTCTGTCTCTGTCTCTGTCTCTGCCTCTGTCTCTGTCTCTGTCTCAGTCACTGTCTCTGACTCTGTGTCTATCTCTGCCTCTGACTCTGTCGCTGCCGCTGTCTATGTCTCTGTCTCTGTCTGCGTATCTGTCTCTGCCTCCGTCTCTGTCCCAGTCTCTGTCTCTGTCTCCGTCTCTGTCCCTGGCTCTGTCTGTGCCTCTGTCACCGTCTCTGTCTCTGTCTCGGTCTTTGCCTCTGTCTCTGTCTCTGTCTCTGTCTCTGTCTGAGACTCTGTCTCTGTCTCTGTCTCTGTCTCTGTCTCTGTCTCTGTCTCTGTCTCTGTCTCTGTCTCTGTCTCTGTCTCCGTCTCTGTCCCTGGCTCTGTATCTGCCTCTGTCTCCGTCTCTGTCTCTGTCTCGGTCTTTGTCTCCTGCTCTGTCTCCGTCTCTGTCTCTGTCTCTGTCTCTATCTCCGTCTCTGTCTCTGTCCCTGTTTCTGTCTCTGTCTCTGTCTCTGTCCCTGTCTCTGTCTCTGTCTCTGTCTCGGTCTTTTCTCCGTCTCTGTCTCCGTCTCTGTCTCTGTCTCTGTCTCTATCTCCGTCTCTGTCTCTGTCTCTGTCACTGTCTCTGTCTCTGTCTCTGCCTCTGTCACCGTCTCTGTCACCGTCTCTGTCTCTGTCTCGGTCTTTGTCTCTGTCTCTGTCTCTGTTTCTGTCTCTGTCTCTGTCTCTGTCTCTGTCTCTGTCACTGTCTCTGTCTCTGTCTCTGTCTCTGTCTCTGTCTCTGTCTCTGTCTCTGTCTCTGTCTCTGTCTCTGTCTCTGTCTCTGTCGCTGTCTCTGTCTCTGCCTCTGTCTCTGTCTCTGTCTCAGTCTCTGTCTCTGTCTCTGTGTCTATCTCTGCCTCTGACTCTGTCGCTGCCCCTGTCTATGTCTCTGTCTCTGTCTGCGTATCTGTCTCTGTCTCCGTCTCTGTCCCAGTCTCTGTCCCTGTCTCCGTCTCTGTCCCTGGTTCTGTCTCTGCCTCTGTCTCCGTCTCTGTCTCTGTCTCGGTCTTTGTCTCCGTCTCTGTCTCTGTCTCTGCCTCTGACCCTGTCGCTGCCCCTGTCTATGTCTCTGTCTCTATCTCCGTCTCCGTCTCTGTCTCTGCCCCGGTCTTTGTCTCCGCCTCTGTCTCTGTCTCTGTCTCTGTCTCTGTCTCTGCCTCTGTCACCGTCTCTGTCTCTGTCTCGGTGTTTGTCTCTGTCTCTGTCTCTGTCTCTGTCTCTGTCTCTGTCTCTGTCTCTGTCTCTGTCTCTGTCTCTGTCTCTGTCACTGTCTCTGTCTCTGTCTCTGTCTCTGTCTCTGTCCCTGTCTCTGCCTCTGTCTCTGTCTCTGTCTCTGTCTCTGTCTCTGTCTTTGTCTATGTCTCTGTCTCTGTCTCTGTCTCTGTCTCTGTTTCTGTCTCTGCCTCTGTCGCTGCCTCTGTCTCCGTCTGTGTCTCTGTCTCGGTCTTTGTCTCCGTCTCTGTCTCCGTTTCGGTCTCTGACTCTGTCTCTATCTCCGTCTCTGTCTCTGTGTCTGCCTCTGTCTCTGTCTCTGTCTCTGTCTCTGTCTCTGTCTCTGTCTCTGCCTCTGTCTCTGTCTCTGTCTCTGTCGCTGTCTCTCCCTCTGTCTCTGTCTCTGTCTCTGTCTCTGTCTCTGTCTCTGTCTCTGTCTCTGCCTCTGTCTCTGTCTCTGTCTCAGTCTCTGCCTCTGTCTCTGTGTCTATCTCTGCCTCTGACTCTGTCGCTGCCGCTGTCTATGTCTCTGTCTCTGTCTGCGTATCTGTCTCTTTCTCCGTCTCTGTCCCAGTCTCTGTCTCTGTCTCCGTCTCTGTCCCTGGCTCTGTCTGTGCCTCTGTCACCGTCTCTATCTCTGTCTCGGTCTTTGTCTCTGTCTCTGTCTCTGTTTCTGTCTCTGTCTCTGTCTCTGTCTCTGTCTCTGTCTCTGTCACTGTCTCTGTCTCTGTCTCTGTCTCTGTCTCTGTCTCTGTCTCTGTCTCTGTCTCTGTCTCTGTCTCTGTCTCTGCCTCTGTCTCTGTCTCTGTCTCAGTCTCTGTCTCTGTCTCTGTGTCTATCTCTGCCTCTGACTCTGTCGCTGCCCCTGTCTATGTCTCTGTCTCTGTCTGCGTATCTGTCTCTGTCTCCGTCTCTGTCCCAGTCTCTGTATCTGTCTCCGTCTCTGTCCCTGGCTCTGTCTGTGCCTCTGTCACCGTCTCTGTCTCTGTCTCTGTCTCTGTCTCTGTCTCTGTCTCTGTCCATGTCTCTGTTTCTGTCTCTGTCTCTGTCTCTGTCTCTGTCTCTGTCTCTGTCTCTGTCTCTGTCTCTGTCTCTGTCTCTGTCTCTGTCTCTGTCTCAGTCTCTGTCTCTGTCTCTGTGTCTATCTCTGCCTCTGACTCTGTCGCTGCCCCTGTCTATGTCTCTGTCTCTGTCTGCGTATCTGTCTCTGTCTCCGTCTCTGTCCCAGTCTCTGTATCTGTCTCCGTCTCTGTCCCTGGCTCTGTCTGTGCCTCTGTCACCGTCTCTGTCTCTGTCTCTGTCTCTGTCTCTGTCTCTGTCTCTGTCTCTGTCCATGTCTCTGTTTCTGTCTCTGTCTCTGTCTCTGTCTCTGTCTCTGTCTCTGTCTCTGTCTCTGTCTCTGTCTCTGTCTCTGTCTCTGCCTCTGCCTCTGCCTCTGACTCTGTCTCTGTCTCTGTCGCTGTCTCTCCCTCTGTCCCTGTCTCCGTCTCTGTCCCTGGCTCTGTCTCTGCCTCTGTCTCCGTCTCTGTCTCTGTCTCGGTCTTTGTCTCCGTCCCTGTCTCCGTCTCTGCCTCTGACTCTGTCGCTGCCCCTATCTATGTCTCTGTCTCTGTCTGCGTATCTGTCTCTGTCTCTGTCTCTATCTCCGTCTCTGTCTCTGTCTCTGTCTCTGTCTCTGTCTCTGTCTCTGCCTCTGTCACCGTCTCTGTCTCTGTCTCGGTCTTTGTCTCTGTCTCTGTCTCTGTCTCTGGCTCTGTCTCTGTCTCTGTCTCTGTCTCTGTCTCTGTCTCTGTCTCTGTCTCTGTCTCTGTCTCTGTCACTGTCTCTGTCTCTGTCTCTGTCTCTGTCTCTGTCTCTGTCTCTGTCTCTGTCTCTGTCTCTGTCCCTGTCTCTGTCTCTGTCTCTGTCTCTGTCTCTGCCTCTGTCACTGTCTCTATCTCTGTCTCTGCCTCTGTCTCTGTCTCTGTCTCTGTCTCTGTCGCTGTCTCTCCCTCTGTCTCTGTCTCTGTCTCTGTCCCTGTCTCTGTATGAGACTCTGTCTCTGTCTCTGTCTCTGTCTCTGTCTCTGTCTCTGTCTCTGTCTCTGTCTCTGTCTCTGTCTCTGTCTCTGTCTCTGTCTCTGTCTCTGTCTCTGTCTCTGTCTCTGTCTCTGTCTCTGTCTCTGTCTCTGTCTCTGTCTCTGTCTCTGTCTCTGTCTCTGTCTCTGTCTCTGTCTCTGTCTCTGTCTCTGTCTCTGTCTCTGTCTCTGTCTCTGTCTCTGTCTCTGTCTCTGTCTCTGTCTCTGCCTCTGCCTCTGTCTCTGTCTCTGTCTCTGCCTCTGACTCTGTCGCTGCCCCTGTCTATGTCTCTGTCTTTGTCTCCGCCTCTGTCTCTGTCTCTGTCTCTGTCTCTGTCTCTGCCTCTGTCGCCGTCTCTGTCTCTGTCTCGGTGTTTGTCTCTGTCTCTGTCTCTGTCTCTGTCTCTGTCTCTGTCTCTGTCTCTGTCTCTGTCTCTGTCTCTGTCTCTGTCTCTGTCTCTGTCTCTGTCTCTGTCTCTGTCCCTGTCTCTGTCTCTGTCTCTGTCTCTGTCTCTGTCTCTGTCTCTGTATCTATCTCTGCCTCTGACTCTGTCACTGTCTCTATCTCTGTCTCTGCCTCTGTCTCTGTCTCTGGCTCTGTCTCTGTCGCTGTCTCTCCCTCTGTCTCTGTCTCTGTCTCTGTCCCTGTCTCTGTATGAGACTCTGTCTCTGTCTCTGTCTCTGTCTCTGTCTCTGTCTCTGTCTCTGTCTCTGTCTCTGTCTCTGTCTCTGTCTCTGTCTCTGTCTCTGTCTCTGTCTCTGTCTCTGTCTCTGTCTCTGTCTCTGTCTCTGTCTCTGTCTCTGTTTCTGTCTCTGTCTCTGTCTCTGTCTCTGTCTCTGTCTCTGTCTCTGTCTCTGTCTCTGTCTCTGTCTCTGTTTCTGTCTCTGTCTCTGTCTCTGTCTCTGTCTCTGTCTCTGTCTCTGCCTCTGTCTCTGTCTCCGTCTCTGTCCCTGTCTCGGTCTTTGTCTCCGTCTCTGTCTCTGTCTCTGTCTCTGTCTCTGTCCCTGGCTCTGTCCCTGTCTCTGTCTCTGTCTCTGTCTCTGTCTCTGTCTCTGTCTCTGTCTCTGTCTCTGCCTCTGTCACTGTCTCTATCTCTGTCTCTGCCTCTGTCTCTGTCTCTGTCTCTGTCTCTGTCTCTGTCTCTGTCTCTGCCTCTGTCTCTGTCTCCGTCTCAGTCACTGTTTCTGACTCTGTGTCTATCTCTGCCTCTGACTTTGTCGCTGCCGCTGTCTATGTCTCTGTCTCTGTCTGCGTATCTGTCTCTGTCTCCGTCACTGTCCCAGTCTCTGTCTCTGTCTCGGTCTCTGTCCCTGGCTCTGTCTGTGCCTCTGTCACCGTCTCTGTCTCTGTCTCGGTCTTTGCCTCTGTCTCTGTCTCTGTCTCTGTCTCTGTCTGAGACTCTGCCTGTGCCTCTGTCTCTGTCTCTGTCTCTGTCTCTGTCTCTGTCTCTGTCTCCGTCTCTGTCCCTGTCTCCGTCTCTGTCCCTGGCTCTGTATCTGCCTCTGTCTCCGTCTCTGTCTCTGTCTCGGTCTTTGTCTCCGCCTCTGTCTCCATCTCTGTCTCTGTCTCTGTCTCTATCTCCGTCGCTGTCTCTGTCTCTGTCTCTGTCGCTGTCTCTGTCTCTGTCTCTGCCTCTGCCTCTGCCTCTGTCTCTGTCTCTGTCTCTGTCGCTGTCTCTCCCTCTGTCCCAGTCTCCGTCGCTGTCCCTGGCTCTGTCTCTGTCCCTGGCTCTGTCTCTGCCTCTGTCTCCGTCTCTGACTCTGTTTCTGTCTCTATCTCCGTCTCTGTCTCTGTCTCTGTCTCTGTCTCTGCCTCTGTCTCTGCTTCCGCCTCTGCCTCTGTCTCTGTCTCTGTCTCTGTCTCTGTCTCTGTCTCTGTCTCTGTCTCTGTCTCTGTCTCTGTCACTGTCTCTGTCTCTGTCCCTGTCTCTGTCTCTGTCTCTGTCTCTGTCTCTGTCTCTGTCTCTGTCTCTGTCTCTGTCTCTGTCTCTGTCTCTGTCTCTGTCTCTGTCTCTGTCACTGTCTCTGTCTCTGTCTCTGCCTCTGTCTCTGTCTCTGTCTCAGTCACTGTTTCTGACTCTGTGTCTATCTCTGCCTCTGACTCTGTCGCTGCCGCTGTCTATGTCTCTGTCTCAGTCACTGTTTCTGACTCTGTGTCTATCTCTGCCTCTGACTCTGTCGCTGCCGCTGTCTATGTCTCTGTCTCTGTCTGCGTATCTGTCTCTGTCTCCGTCTCTGTCCCAGTCTCTGTCTCTGTCTCCGTCTCTGTCCTTGGCTCTGTCTGTGCCTCTGTCTCCGTCTCTGTCTCTGTCTCTGTCTCTGTCTCTGTCTCTGCCTCTGCCTCTGTCTCTGTCTCCGTCTCTGTCTCTGTCTCTGTCTCTGTCTCTGTCTCTGTCTCTGTCTCTGTCTCTGTCTCTGTCTCTGTCCCTGTCACTGTCTCTGTCTCTGTCTCTGTCTCTGTCTCTGTCTCTGTCTCTGTATCTATCTCTGCCTCTGACTCTGTCGCTGCCCCTGTCTCTGTCCCAGTCTCTGTTTGTGTCTCTGCCTCTGCCTCTGTCTCTGTCTCTGTCTCTGTTGCTGTCTCTCCCTCTGTCTCTGTTTCCGTCTCTGTCTCTGTCTCTGTCTCTGTCTCTGTCTCTGCCTCTGCCTCAGTCACTGTCTCTATCTCTGTCTCTGCCTCTGTCTCTGTCTCTGTCTCTGTCTCTGTCGCTGTCTCTCCCTCTGTCTCAGTCTCTGTCTCTGTCCCTGTCTCTGTCTGAGACTCTGCCTCTGTCTCTGTCTCTGTCTCTGTCTCTGTCGCTGTCTCTCCCTCTGTCCCTGTCTCCGTCTCTGTCCCTGGCTGTGTCTCTGCCTCTGTCTCCGTCTCTGTCTCTGTCTCGGTCTTTGTCTCCGTCTCTGTCTCTGTCTCTGTCTCTGTCTCTGTCTCTGGCTCTGTCTCTGTCTCTGTCTCTGTCTCTGTCTGTGTCTCTGTCTCTGTCTCTGTCACCGTCTCTGTCTCTGTCTCGGTCTTTGTCTCTGTCTCTGTCTCTGTCTCTGTCTCTGTCTGAGACTCTGCCTCTGTCTCTGTCTCTGTCTCTGTCTGAGACTCTGCCTCTGTCTCTGTCTCTGTCTCTGTCTCCGTCTCTGTCTCTGTCTCTGTCTCCGTCTCTGTCCCTGGCTCTGTATCTGCCTCTGTCTCCGTCACTGTCTCTGTCTCGGTCTTTGTCTCCGCCTCTGTCTCAGTCTCTGTCTCTGTCTCTGTCTCTATCTCCGTCTCTGTCTCTGTCCCTGTCTCTGTCTCTGTCTCTGTCTCTGTCTCTGTATCTGTCTCTGTCTCTGTCTCTGTCTCTGTCTCTGTCTCTGTCTCTGTCTCTGTCTCTGTCTCTGTCTCTGTCTCTGCCTCTGCCTCTGTCTCTGTCTCTGTCTCTGTCGCTGTCTCTCCCTCTGTCCCTGTCTCCGTCTCTGTCCCTGGCTCTGTCTCTGTCCCTGGCTCTGTCTCTGCCTCTGTCTCCGTCTCTGACTCTGTTTCTGTCTCTATCTCCGTCTCTGTCTCTGTCTCTGTCTCTGTCTCTGTCTCTGCCTCTGTCTCTGCCTCTGCCTCTGCCTCTATCTCTGTCTCTGTCTCTGTCTCTGTCGCTGTCTCTCCCTCTGTCCCTGTCTCCGTCTCTGTCCCTGGCTGTGTCTCTGCCTCTGTCTCCGTCTCTGTCTCTGTCTCGGTCTTTGTCTCCGTCTCTGTCTCTGTCTCTGTCTCTGTCTCTGTCTCTGTCTCTGTCTCTGCCTCTGCCTCTGTCTCTGTCTCTGTCTCTGTCTCTGTCCCTGTCTCTGTCTCTGTCTCTGTCGCTGTCTCTCCCTCTGTCTCTGTCTCTGCCTCTGACCCTGGCTGTGTCTCTGCCTCTGTCTCCGTCTCTGTCTCTGTCTCGGTCTCTGTCTCCGTCTCTGTCTCTGTCTCTGTCTCTGTCTCTGTCTGAGACTCTGCCTCTATCTCTGTCTCTGTCTCTGTCTCTGTCTCTGTCTCTGTCTCTGTCTCTGTCTCCGTCTCTGTCCCTGGCTCTGTATCTGCCTCTGTCTCCGTCACTGTCTCTGTCTCGGTCTTTGTCTCCGCCTCTGTCTCAGTCTCTGTCTCTGTCTCTGTCTCTATCTCCGTCTCTGTCTCTGTCCCTGTCTCTGTCTCTGTCTCTGTCTCTGTCTCTGTCTCTGTCTCTGCCTCTGTCACTGTCTCTATCTCTGTCTCTGCCTCTGTCTCTGTCTCTGGCTCTGTCTCTGTCGCTGTCTCTCCCTCTGTCTCTGTCTCTGTCTCTGTCCCTGTCTCTGTATGAGACTCTGTCTCTGTCTCTGTCTCTGTCTCTGTCTCTGTCTCTGTCTCTGTCTCCGTCTCTGTCTCTGTCTCTGTCTCTGTCTCTGTCTCTGTCTCTGTCTCTGTCTCTGTCTCTGTCTCTGTTTCTGTCTCTGTCTCTGTCTCTGTCTCTGTCTCTGTCTCTGTCTCTGTCGCTGTCTCTGTCTCTGTCTCTGTCTCTGTCTCTGTCTCTGTCTCTGCCTCTGCATCTGTCTCTGTCTCTGTCTCTGTCGCTGTCTCTCCCTCTGTCCCTGTCTCCGTCTCTGTCCCTGGCTCTGTCTCTGTCCCTGGCTCTGTCTCTGCCTCTGTCTCCGTCTCTGACTCTGTTTCTGTCTCTATCTCCGTCTCTGTCTCTGTCTCTGTCTCTGTCTCTGCCTCTGTCTCTGCCTCTGCCTCTGCCTCTATCTCTGTCTCTGTCTCTGTCTCTGTCGCTGTCTCCGTCTCTGTCTCTGTCTCTGGCTCTGTCTCTGTCTCTGTCTCTGTCTCTGTCTCTGTCTCCGTCTCTGTCTCCGTCTCTGTCTCTGTCACTGTCTCTGTCTCTGTCCCTGTCTCTGTCTCTGTCTCTGTCTCTGTCTCTGTCTCTGTCTCTGTCTCTGTCTCTGTCTCTGTCTCTGTCTCTGTCTCTGTCTCTGTCTCTGTCTCTGCCTCTGTCTCTGTCTCTGTCTCAGTCACTGTTTCTGACTCTGTGTCTATCTCTGCCTCTGACTCTGTCCGTGCCGCTGTCTATGTCTCTGTCTCAGTCACTGTTTCTGACTCTGTGTCTATCTCTGCCTCTGACTCTGTCGCTGCCGCTGTCTATGTCTCTGTCTCTGTCTGCGTATCTGTCTCTGTCTCCGTCTCTGTCCCAGTCTCTGTCTCTGTCTCCGTCTCTGTCCTTGGCTCTGTCTGTGCCTCTGTCTCCGTCTCTGTCTCTGTCTCTGTCTCTGTCTCTGCCTCTGCCTCTGTCTCTGTCTCCGTCTCTGTCCCTGTCTCGGTCTTTGTCTCCGTCTCTGTCTCTGTCTCTGTCTCTGTCTCTGTCTGTGGCTCTGTCTCTGTCTCTGTCTCTGTCTCTGTCGCTTTCTCTGTCTCTGTCTCTGTCACTGTCTCTGTCTCTGTCCCTGTCTCTGTCTCTGTCTCTGTCTCTGTCTCTGTCTCTGTCTCTGTCTCTGTCTCTGTCTCTGTCTCCGTCTCTGTCTCTGTCTCTGTCTCTGTCTGAGGCTCTGCCTGTGTCTCTGTGTCTGTCTCTGTCTCAGTCTCTGTCTCTGTCTCTGTCTCTGTCTCTGTCTCTGTCTCTGTCTCGGTCTTTGTCTCCGTCTCTGTCTCTGTATCTGTCTCTGTCTCTGTCTCTGTCTCTGTCGCTGTCTCTGTATCTGTCTCTGTCTCTGTCTCTGTATCTGTCTCTGTCTGTGCCTCTGACTCTGTCCCCGTATCTGTCTCTGTCTCTGTTTCTGTCTCTGCCTCTGTCCCTGTCTCTGCCTCTGTCTCTGTCCCTGTCCCTCCGCCTGGCCCTGTCGCTGTCTCTGTCTCTGTCTCTGTCTCTGTCTCTGTCTCTGTCTCTGTCTCTGCCTCTGTCACTGTCTCTATCTCTGTCTCTGCCTCTGTCTCTGTCTCTGGCTCTGTCTCTGTCGCTGTCTCTCCCTCTGTCTCTGTCTCTGTCTCTGTCCCTGTCTCTGTATGAGACTCTGTCTCTGTCTCTGTCTCTGTCTCTGTCTCTGTCTCTGTCTCTGTTTCTGTCTCTGTCTCTGTCTCTGTCTCTGTCTCTGTCTCTGTCTCTGCCTCTGTCTCTGTCTCCGTCTCTGTCCCTGTCTCGGTCTTTGTCTCCGTCTCTGTCTCTGTCTCTGTCTCTGTCTCTGTCTCTGGCTCTGTCTCTGTCTCTGTCTCTGTCTCTGTCTCTGTGTCTGTCTCTGTCTCTGTCTCTGTCTCTGTCCCTGTCTCTGTCTCTGTCTCTGTCTCTGTCTCTGTCTCTGTCTCTGTCTCTGTCTCTGTCTCTGTCTCTGTCTCTGTCTCTGTCTCTGTCTCTGTCTCTGTCTCTGTCTCTGTCTCTGCCTCTGTCTCTGTCTCTGTCTCAGTCACTGTTTCTGACTCTGTGTCTATCTCTGCCTCTGACTCTGTCGCTGCCGCTGTCTATGTCTCTGTCTCAGTCACTGTTTCTGACTCTGTGTCTATCTCTGCCTCTGACTCTGTCGCTGCCGCTGTCTATGTCTCTGTCTCTGTCTGCGTATCTGTCTCTGTCTCCGTCTCTGTCCCAGTCTCTGTCTCTGTCTCCGTCTCTGTCCTTGGCTCTGTCTGTGCCTCTGTCTCCGTCTCTGTCTCTGTCTCTGTCTCTGTCTCTGTCTCTGCCTCTGCCTCTGTCTCTGTCTCCGTCTCTGTCCCTGTCTCGGTCTTTGTCTCCGTCTCTGTCTCTGTCTCTGTCTCTGTCTCTGTCTCTGGCTCTGTCTCTGTCTCTGTCTCTGTCTCTGTCGCTGTCTCTGTCTCTGTCTCTGTCACTGTCTCTGTCTCTGTCCCCGTCTCTGTCTCTGTCTCTGTCTCTGTCTCTGTCTCTGTCTCTGTCTCTGTCTCTGTCTCTGTCTCTGTCTCCGTCTCTGTCTCTGTCTCTGTCTCTGTCTGAGACTCTGCCTGTGTCTCTGTGTCTGTCTCTGTCTCTGTCTCTGTCTCTGTCTCTGTCTCTGTCTCTGTCTCTGTCTCTGTCTCGGTCTTTGTCTCCGTCTCTGTCTCTGTATCTGTCTCTGTCTCTGTCTCTGTCTCTGTCTCTGTCTCTGTATCTGTCTCTGTCTCTGTCTCTGTATCTGTCTCTGTCTGTGCCTCTGACTCTGTCCCCGTATCTGTCTCTGTCTCTGTTTCTGTTTCTGTCTCTGCCTCTGTCCCTGTCTCTGCCTCTGTCTCTGTCCCTGTCCCTCCGCCTGGCCCTGTCGCTGTCTCTGTCTCTGTCTCTGTCTCTGTCTCTGTCTCTGTCTCTGTCTCTGTCTCCGTCTCTGTCTCTGTCACTGTCTCTGTCTCTGTCCCTGTCTCTGTCTCTGTCTCTGTCTCAGTCTCTGTCTCTGTCTCTGTCTCTATCTCCGTCTCTGTCTCTGTCCCTGTCTCTGTCTCTGTCTCTGTCTCTGTCTCTGTCTCTGTCTCTGTCTCTGCCTCTGTCATTGTCTCTATCTCTGTCTCTGCCTCTGTCTCTGTCTCTGGCTCTGTCTCTGTCGCTGTCTCTCCCTCTGTCTCTGTCTCTGTTTCTGTCCCTGTCTCTGTATGAGACTCTGTCTCTGTCTCTGTCTCTGTCTCTGTCTCTGTCTCTGTCTCTGTCTCTGTCTCTGTCTCTGTCTCTGTCTCTGTCTCTGTCTCTGTCTCTGTCTCTGTCTCTGTCTCTGTCTCTGTCTCTGTCTCTGTCTCTGTCTCTGTTTCTGTCTCTGTCTCTGTGTCTGTCTCTGTTTCTGTCTCTGCCTCTGCCTCTGTCTCTGTCTCTGTCTCTGTCTCTGTCGCTGTCTCTCCCTCTGTCCCTGTCTCCGTCTCTGTCCCTGGCTGTGTCTCTGCCTCTGTCTCCGTCTCTGTCTCTGTCTCGGTCTTTGTCTCCGTCTCTGTCTCTGTCTCTGTCTCTGTCTCTGTCTCTGGCTCTGTCTCTGTCTCTGTCTCTGTCTCTGTCTCTGTCTCTGTCTCTGTCTCTGTCTCTGTCACTGTCTCTGTCTCTGTCCCTGTCTCTGTCTCTGTCTCTGTCTCTGTCTCTGTCTCTGTCTCTGTCTCTGTCTCTGTCTCTGTCTCTGTCTCGGCCTCTGTCTCCGTCTCTGTCTCTGTCTCTGTCTCTGTCTCTGCCTCTGCCTCTGTCTCTGTCTCCGTCTCTGTCCCTGTCTCGGTCTTTGTCTCCGTCTCTGTCTCTGTCTCTGTCTCTGTCTCTGTCTCTGGCTCTGTCTCTGTCTCTGTCTCTGTCTCTGTCTCTGTCTCTGTCTCTGTCTCTGTCTCTGTCTCGGTCTTTGTCTCCGTCTCTGTCTCTGTATCTGTCTCTGTCTCTGTCTCTGTCTCTGTCTCTGTCTCTGTATCTGTCTCTGTCTCTGTCTCTGTATCTGTCTCTGTCTGTGCCTCTGACTCTGTCCCCGTATCTGTCTCTGTCTCTGTTTCTGTCTCTGCCTCTGTCCCTGTATCTGCCTCTGTCTCTGTCCCTGTCACTCCGCCTGGCCCTGTCGCTGTCTCTGTCTCTGTCTCTGTCTATGCATGTGTCTCTGTCTCTGTCTCCGTCTCTGTCTCTGTCTTAGTCTGTGTCTCTGTCTCTGTGTCTATCTCTGCCTCTGACTCTGTCGCTGTCCCTGTCTGTGTCTCTGTCTCTGTCTCCGTCTGCGTCTCTGACTCTGCCTCCGTCTCTGTCCCAGTCTCTGTCTCTGTCTCCGTCTCTGTCTGTGTCTCTGCCTCTGCCTCTGTCTGTGTCTCTGTCTCTGTCTCTGTCGCTGTCACTCCCTCTGTCTGTGTCTCCGTCTCTGTCCCTGTCTCTGTCTCTGCCTCTGTCTCCGTCTCTGTCTCTGTCTCTGCCTCTGTCCCTGTCTCTGCCTCTGTCTCTGTCACTGTCTCTGTCTCTGTCTCTGCCTCTGTCTCTGTCTCTGTCTCTGTCTCTGTCTCTGTCTCTGTCGCTGTCTCTCCCTCTGTCTCTGTCTCCGTCGCTGTCCTTGGCTCTGTCTCTGCCTCTGTCTCCGTCTCTGTCTCTGTCTCTGTCTCTGTCTCTGTCTCTGTCTCTGTCTCTGTCCCTGTCTCTGTCTCTGTCTGAGACTCTGCCTCTGTCTCTGTCTCTGTCTCAATCTCCGTCTCTGTCTCCGTCTCTGCTTCTGTCTCTGTCTCTGTCTCTGTCTCTGTCTCTGTCTCTGTCTCTGTCTCTGTCTCTGTCTCTGTCTCTGTCTCTGTCTCTGTCTCTGTCTCTGTCTCTGTCTCTGTCTCTGTCTCTGTCTCTGTCTCTGTCTCTGTCTCTGTCTCTGTCTCTGTCTCTGTCTCTGTCTCTGTCTCTGTATCTATCTCTGCCTCTGACTCTGTCGCTGTCCTGTCTCTGTCTCTGTCTCTGTCTGAGACTCTGCCTCTGTCTCTGTCTCTGTCTCTGTCTCTGTCTCTGTCTCTGTCTCCGTCTCTGTCCCTGGCTCTGTATCTGCCTCTGTCTCCGTCACTGTCTCTGTCTCGGTCTTTGTCTCCGCCTCTGTCTCAGTCTCTGTCTCTGTCTCTGTCTCTATCTCCGTCTCTGTCTCTGTCCCTGTCTCTGTCTCGGTCCTTGTCTCTGCCACTGACTCTGTCGCTGCCCCTGTCTCTGTCTCAGTCTCTGTCTCTGTCTCCGTCTCTGTCTGTGTCTCTGCCTCTGCCTCTGTCTCTGTCTCTGTCTCTGTCGCTGTCTCTCCCTCTGTCTCTGTCTCCGTCGCTGTCCCTGGCTCTGTCTCTGCCTCTGTCTCCGTCTCTGTCTCTGTCTCTGTCTCTGTATCTGTCCCGGTCTTTGTCTCCGCCTCTGTCTCTGTCTCTGTCTCTGTCTCTGTCTCTGCCTCTGTCACCGTCTCTGTCTCTGTCTCGGTCTTTGTCTCTGTCTCTGTCTCAGTCTTTGTCTCCGTCTCTGTCTCTGTCTCTGTATCTGTCTCTGTCTCTGTCTCTGCCTCTGTCTCTGTATCTGTCTCTGTCTGTGCCTCTGACTCTGTCCCCGTATCTGTCTCTGTCTCTGTTTCTGTCTCTGGCTCTGTCCCTGTCTCTGCCTCTGTCTCTGTCCCTGTCCCTCCGCCTGGCCCTGTCGCTGTCTCTGTCTCTGTCTATGCATGTGTCTCTGTCTCTGTCTCCGTCTCTGTCTCTGTCTTAGTCTGTGTCTCTGTCTCTGTGTCTATCTCTGCCTCTGACTCTGTCGCTGTCCCTGTCTATGTCTCTGTCTCTGTCTCCGTCTGCGTCTCTGACTCTGCCTCCGTCTCTGTCCCAGTCTCTGTCTCTGTCTCCGTCTCTGTCTGTGTCTCTGCCTCTGCCTCTGTCTGTGTCTCTGTCTCTGTCTCTGTCGCTGTCACTCCCTCTGTCTCTGTCTCCGTCTCTGTCCCTGTCTCTGTCTCTGCCTCTGTCTCCGTCTCTGTCTCTGTCTCTGCCTCTGTCCCTGTCTCTGCCTCTGTCTCTGTCACTGTCTCTGTCTCTGTCTCTGCCTCTGTCTCTGTCTCTGTCTCTGTCTCTGTCTCTGTCTCTGTCGCTGTCTCTCCCTCTGTCTCTGTCTCCGTCGCTGTCCTTGGCTCTGTCTCTGCCTCTGTCTCCGTCTCTGTCTCTGTCTCTGTCTCTGTCTCTGTCTCTGCCTCTGCCTCTGACTCTGTCTCTATCTCTGTCGCTGTCTCTCCCTCTGTCCCTGTCTCCGTCACTGTCCCTGGCTCTGTCTCTGCCTCTGTCTCCGTCTCTGTCTCTGTCTCGGTCTTTGTCTCCGTCTCTGTCTCTGTCTCTGCCTCTGACTCTGTCGCTGCCCCAGTCTATGTCTCTGTCTCTGTCTGCGTATCTGTCTCTGTCTCTATCTCCGTCTCTGTCTCTGTCTCTGTCTCTGTCTCTGTCTCTGTCTCTGTCTCTGCCTCTGTCACCGTCTCTGTCTCTGTCTCGGTCCTTGTCTCTGTCTCTGTCTCTGTCTCTGTCTCTGTCTCTGTCTCTGTCTCTGTCTCTGTCTCCGTCTCTGTCCCTGGCTCTGTCTGTGCCTCTGTCACCGTCTCTGTCTCTGTCTCTGTCTCTGTCTCTGTCTCTGTCTCTGTATCTATCCCTGCCTCTGACTCTGTCGCTGCCCCTGTCTCTGTCCCAGTCTCGGTCTCTGTCTCCGTCTCTGTTTGTGTCTCTGCCTCTGCCTCTGTCTCTGTCTCTGTCTCTGTTGCTGTCTCTCCCTCTGTCTCTGTTACCGTCTCTGTCTCTGTCTCTGTCTCTGTCTCTGCCTCTGCCTCAGTCACTGTCTCTATCTCTGTCTCTGTCTCTGTCTCTGTCTCTGTCTCTGTCTCTGTCTCTGTCTCTGTCTCTGTCTCTGTCACTGTCTCTGTCTCTGTCTCTGTCTCTGTCTCTGTCTCTGTCTCTGTCTCTGTCTCTGTCTCTGTCTCTGTCTCTGCCTCTGTCTCTGTCTCTGTCTCAGTCTCTGTCTCTGTCTCTGTGTCTATCTCTGCCTCTGACTCTGTCGCTGCCCCTGTCTATGTCTCTGTCTCTGTCTGCGTATCTGTCTCTGTCTCCGTCTCTGTCCCAGTCTCTGTATCTGTCTCCGTCTCTGTCCCTGGCTCTGTCTGTGCCTCTGTCACCGTCTCTGTCTCTGTCTCTGTCTCTGTCTCTGTCTCTGTCTCTGTCCATGTCTCTGTTTCTGTCTCTGTCTCTGTCTCTGTCTCTGTCTCTGTCTCTGTCTCTGTCTCTGTCTCTGTCTCTGTCTCTGTCTCTGTCTCAGTCTCTGTCTCTGTCTCTGTGTCTATCTCTGCCTCTGACTCTGTCGCTGCCCCTGTCTATGTCTCTGTCTCTGTCTGCGTATCTGTCTCTGTCTCCGTCTCTGTCCCAGTCTCTGTATCTGTCTCCGTCTCTGTCCCTGGCTCTGTCTGTGCCTCTGTCACCGTCTCTGTCTCTGTCTCTGTCTCTGTCTCTGTCTCTGTCTCTGTCTCTGTCCATGTCTCTGTTTCTGTCTCTGTCTCTGTCTCTGTCTCTGTCTCTGTCTCTGTCTCTGTCTCTGTCTCTGTCTCTGTCTCTGTCTCTGCCTCTGCCTCTGCCTCTGACTCTGTCTCTGTCTCTGTCGCTGTCTCTCCCTCTGTCCCTGTCTCCGTCTCTGTCCCTGGCTCTGTCTCTGCCTCTGTCTCCGTCTCTGTCTCTGTCTCGGTCTTTGTCTCCGTCCCTGTCTCCGTCTCTGCCTCTGACTCTGTCGCTGCCCCTATCTATGTCTCTGTCTCTGTCTGCGTATCTGTCTCTGTCTCTGTCTCTATCTCCGTCTCTGTCTCTGTCTCTGTCTCTGTCTCTGTCTCTGTCTCTGCCTCTGTCACCGTCTCTGTCTCTGTCTCGGTCTTTGTCTCTGTCTCTGTCTCTGTCTCTGGCTCTGTCTCTGTCTCTGTCTCTGTCTCTGTCTCTGTCTCTGTCTCTGTCTCTGTCTCTGTCTCTGTCACTGTCTCTGTCTCTGTCTCTGTCTCTGTCTCTGTCTCTGTCTCTGTCTCTGTCTCTGTCTCTGTCCCTGTCTCTGTCTCTGTCTCTGTCTCTGTCTCTGCCTCTGTCACTGTCTCTATCTCTGTCTCTGCCTCTGTCTCTGTCTCTGTCTCTGTCTCTGTCGCTGTCTCTCCCTCTGTCTCTGTCTCTGTCTCTGTCCCTGTCTCTGTATGAGACTCTGTCTCTGTCTCTGTCTCTGTCTCTGTCTCTGTCTCTGTCTCTGTCTCTGTCTCTGTCTCTGTCTCTGTCTCTGTCTCTGTCTCTGTCTCTGTCTCTGTCTCTGTCTCTGTCTCTGTCTCTGTCTCTGTCTCTGTCTCTGTCTCTGTCTCTGTCTCTGTCTCTGTCTCTGTCTCTGTCTCTGTCTCTGTCTCTGTCTCTGTCTCTGTCTCTGTCTCTGTCTCTGTCTCTGTCTCTGTCTCTGCCTCTGCCTCTGTCTCTGTCTCTGTCTCTGCCTCTGACTCTGTCGCTGCCCCTGTCTATGTCTCTGTCTTTGTCTCCGCCTCTGTCTCTGTCTCTGTCTCTGTCTCTGTCTCTGCCTCTGTCGCCGTCTCTGTCTCTGTCTCGGTGTTTGTCTCTGTCTCTGTCTCTGTCTCTGTCTCTGTCTCTGTCTCTGTCTCTGTCTCTGTCTCTGTCTCTGTCTCTGTCTCTGTCTCTGTCTCTGTCTCTGTCTCTGTCCCTGTCTCTGTCTCTGTCTCTGTCTCTGTCTCTGTCTCTGTCTCTGTATCTATCTCTGCCTCTGACTCTGTCACTGTCTCTATCTCTGTCTCTGCCTCTGTCTCTGTCTCTGGCTCTGTCTCTGTCGCTGTCTCTCCCTCTGTCTCTGTCTCTGTCTCTGTCCCTGTCTCTGTATGAGACTCTGTCTCTGTCTCTGTCTCTGTCTCTGTCTCTGTCTCTGTCTCTGTCTCTGTCTCTGTCTCTGTCTCTGTCTCTGTCTCTGTCTCTGTCTCTGTCTCTGTCTCTGTCTCTGTCTCTGTCTCTGTCTCTGTCTCTGTCTCTGTTTCTGTCTCTGTCTCTGTCTCTGTCTCTGTCTCTGTCTCTGTCTCTGTCTCTGTCTCTGTCTCTGTCTCTGTTTCTGTCTCTGTCTCTGTCTCTGTCTCTGTCTCTGTCTCTGTCTCTGCCTCTGTCTCTGTCTCCGTCTCTGTCCCTGTCTCGGTCTTTGTCTCCGTCTCTGTCTCTGTCTCTGTCTCTGTCTCTGTCCCTGGCTCTGTCCCTGTCTCTGTCTCTGTCTCTGTCTCTGTCTCTGTCTCTGTCTCTGTCTCTGTCTCTGCCTCTGTCACTGTCTCTATCTCTGTCTCTGCCTCTGTCTCTGTCTCTGTCTCTGTCTCTGTCTCTGTCTCTGTCTCTGCCTCTGTCTCTGTCTCCGTCTCAGTCACTGTTTCTGACTCTGTGTCTATCTCTGCCTCTGACTTTGTCGCTGCCGCTGTCTATGTCTCTGTCTCTGTCTGCGTATCTGTCTCTGTCTCCGTCACTGTCCCAGTCTCTGTCTCTGTCTCGGTCTCTGTCCCTGGCTCTGTCTGTGCCTCTGTCACCGTCTCTGTCTCTGTCTCGGTCTTTGCCTCTGTCTCTGTCTCTGTCTCTGTCTCTGTCTGAGACTCTGCCTGTGCCTCTGTCTCTGTCTCTGTCTCTGTCTCTGTCTCTGTCTCTGTCTCCGTCTCTGTCCCTGTCTCCGTCTCTGTCCCTGGCTCTGTATCTGCCTCTGTCTCCGTCTCTGTCTCTGTCTCGGTCTTTGTCTCCGCCTCTGTCTCCATCTCTGTCTCTGTCTCTGTCTCTATCTCCGTCGCTGTCTCTGTCTCTGTCTCTGTCGCTGTCTCTGTCTCTGTCTCTGCCTCTGCCTCTGCCTCTGTCTCTGTCTCTGTCTCTGTCGCTGTCTCTCCCTCTGTCCCAGTCTCCGTCGCTGTCCCTGGCTCTGTCTCTGTCCCTGGCTCTGTCTCTGCCTCTGTCTCCGTCTCTGACTCTGTTTCTGTCTCTATCTCCGTCTCTGTCTCTGTCTCTGTCTCTGTCTCTGCCTCTGTCTCTGCTTCCGCCTCTGCCTCTGTCTCTGTCTCTGTCTCTGTCTCTGTCTCTGTCTCTGTCTCTGTCTCTGTCTCTGTCTCTGTCACTGTCTCTGTCTCTGTCCCTGTCTCTGTCTCTGTCTCTGTCTCTGTCTCTGTCTCTGTCTCTGTCTCTGTCTCTGTCTCTGTCTCTGTCTCTGTCTCTGTCTCTGTCTCTGTCACTGTCTCTGTCTCTGTCTCTGCCTCTGTCTCTGTCTCTGTCTCAGTCACTGTTTCTGACTCTGTGTCTATCTCTGCCTCTGACTCTGTCGCTGCCGCTGTCTATGTCTCTGTCTCAGTCACTGTTTCTGACTCTGTGTCTATCTCTGCCTCTGACTCTGTCGCTGCCGCTGTCTATGTCTCTGTCTCTGTCTGCGTATCTGTCTCTGTCTCCGTCTCTGTCCCAGTCTCTGTCTCTGTCTCCGTCTCTGTCCTTGGCTCTGTCTGTGCCTCTGTCTCCGTCTCTGTCTCTGTCTCTGTCTCTGTCTCTGTCTCTGCCTCTGCCTCTGTCTCTGTCTCCGTCTCTGTCTCTGTCTCTGTCTCTGTCTCTGTCTCTGTCTCTGTCTCTGTCTCTGTCTCTGTCTCTGTCCCTGTCACTGTCTCTGTCTCTGTCTCTGTCTCTGTCTCTGTCTCTGTCTCTGTATCTATCTCTGCCTCTGACTCTGTCGCTGCCCCTGTCTCTGTCCCAGTCTCTGTTTGTGTCTCTGCCTCTGCCTCTGTCTCTGTCTCTGTCTCTGTTGCTGTCTCTCCCTCTGTCTCTGTTTCCGTCTCTGTCTCTGTCTCTGTCTCTGTCTCTGTCTCTGCCTCTGCCTCAGTCACTGTCTCTATCTCTGTCTCTGCCTCTGTCTCTGTCTCTGTCTCTGTCTCTGTCGCTGTCTCTCCCTCTGTCTCAGTCTCTGTCTCTGTCCCTGTCTCTGTCTGAGACTCTGCCTCTGTCTCTGTCTCTGTCTCTGTCTCTGTCGCTGTCTCTCCCTCTGTCCCTGTCTCCGTCTCTGTCCCTGGCTGTGTCTCTGCCTCTGTCTCCGTCTCTGTCTCTGTCTCGGTCTTTGTCTCCGTCTCTGTCTCTGTCTCTGTCTCTGTCTCTGTCTCTGGCTCTGTCTCTGTCTCTGTCTCTGTCTCTGTCTGTGTCTCTGTCTCTGTCTCTGTCACCGTCTCTGTCTCTGTCTCGGTCTTTGTCTCTGTCTCTGTCTCTGTCTCTGTCTCTGTCTGAGACTCTGCCTCTGTCTCTGTCTCTGTCTCTGTCTGAGACTCTGCCTCTGTCTCTGTCTCTGTCTCTGTCTCCGTCTCTGTCTCTGTCTCTGTCTCCGTCTCTGTCCCTGGCTCTGTATCTGCCTCTGTCTCCGTCACTGTCTCTGTCTCGGTCTTTGTCTCCGCCTCTGTCTCAGTCTCTGTCTCTGTCTCTGTCTCTATCTCCGTCTCTGTCTCTGTCCCTGTCTCTGTCTCTGTCTCTGTCTCTGTCTCTGTATCTGTCTCTGTCTCTGTCTCTGTCTCTGTCTCTGTCTCTGTCTCTGTCTCTGTCTCTGTCTCTGTCTCTGTCTCTGTCTCTGCCTCTGCCTCTGTCTCTGTCTCTGTCTCTGTCGCTGTCTCTCCCTCTGTCCCTGTCTCCGTCTCTGTCCCTGGCTCTGTCTCTGTCCCTGGCTCTGTCTCTGCCTCTGTCTCCGTCTCTGACTCTGTTTCTGTCTCTATCTCCGTCTCTGTCTCTGTCTCTGTCTCTGTCTCTGTCTCTGCCTCTGTCTCTGCCTCTGCCTCTGCCTCTATCTCTGTCTCTGTCTCTGTCTCTGTCGCTGTCTCTCCCTCTGTCCCTGTCTCCGTCTCTGTCCCTGGCTGTGTCTCTGCCTCTGTCTCCGTCTCTGTCTCTGTCTCGGTCTTTGTCTCCGTCTCTGTCTCTGTCTCTGTCTCTGTCTCTGTCTCTGTCTCTGTCTCTGCCTCTGCCTCTGTCTCTGTCTCTGTCTCTGTCTCTGTCCCTGTCTCTGTCTCTGTCTCTGTCGCTGTCTCTCCCTCTGTCTCTGTCTCTGCCTCTGACCCTGGCTGTGTCTCTGCCTCTGTCTCCGTCTCTGTCTCTGTCTCGGTCTCTGTCTCCGTCTCTGTCTCTGTCTCTGTCTCTGTCTCTGTCTGAGACTCTGCCTCTATCTCTGTCTCTGTCTCTGTCTCTGTCTCTGTCTCTGTCTCTGTCTCTGTCTCCGTCTCTGTCCCTGGCTCTGTATCTGCCTCTGTCTCCGTCACTGTCTCTGTCTCGGTCTTTGTCTCCGCCTCTGTCTCAGTCTCTGTCTCTGTCTCTGTCTCTATCTCCGTCTCTGTCTCTGTCCCTGTCTCTGTCTCTGTCTCTGTCTCTGTCTCTGTCTCTGTCTCTGCCTCTGTCACTGTCTCTATCTCTGTCTCTGCCTCTGTCTCTGTCTCTGGCTCTGTCTCTGTCGCTGTCTCTCCCTCTGTCTCTGTCTCTGTCTCTGTCCCTGTCTCTGTATGAGACTCTGTCTCTGTCTCTGTCTCTGTCTCTGTCTCTGTCTCTGTCTCTGTCTCCGTCTCTGTCTCTGTCTCTGTCTCTGTCTCTGTCTCTGTCTCTGTCTCTGTCTCTGTCTCTGTCTCTGTTTCTGTCTCTGTCTCTGTCTCTGTCTCTGTCTCTGTCTCTGTCTCTGTCGCTGTCTCTGTCTCTGTCTCTGTCTCTGTCTCTGTCTCTGTCTCTGCCTCTGCATCTGTCTCTGTCTCTGTCTCTGTCGCTGTCTCTCCCTCTGTCCCTGTCTCCGTCTCTGTCCCTGGCTCTGTCTCTGTCCCTGGCTCTGTCTCTGCCTCTGTCTCCGTCTCTGACTCTGTTTCTGTCTCTATCTCCGTCTCTGTCTCTGTCTCTGTCTCTGTCTCTGCCTCTGTCTCTGCCTCTGCCTCTGCCTCTATCTCTGTCTCTGTCTCTGTCTCTGTCGCTGTCTCCGTCTCTGTCTCTGTCTCTGGCTCTGTCTCTGTCTCTGTCTCTGTCTCTGTCTCTGTCTCCGTCTCTGTCTCCGTCTCTGTCTCTGTCACTGTCTCTGTCTCTGTCCCTGTCTCTGTCTCTGTCTCTGTCTCTGTCTCTGTCTCTGTCTCTGTCTCTGTCTCTGTCTCTGTCTCTGTCTCTGTCTCTGTCTCTGTCTCTGCCTCTGTCTCTGTCTCTGTCTCAGTCACTGTTTCTGACTCTGTGTCTATCTCTGCCTCTGACTCTGTCCGTGCCGCTGTCTATGTCTCTGTCTCAGTCACTGTTTCTGACTCTGTGTCTATCTCTGCCTCTGACTCTGTCGCTGCCGCTGTCTATGTCTCTGTCTCTGTCTGCGTATCTGTCTCTGTCTCCGTCTCTGTCCCAGTCTCTGTCTCTGTCTCCGTCTCTGTCCTTGGCTCTGTCTGTGCCTCTGTCTCCGTCTCTGTCTCTGTCTCTGTCTCTGTCTCTGCCTCTGCCTCTGTCTCTGTCTCCGTCTCTGTCCCTGTCTCGGTCTTTGTCTCCGTCTCTGTCTCTGTCTCTGTCTCTGTCTCTGTCTGTGGCTCTGTCTCTGTCTCTGTCTCTGTCTCTGTCGCTTTCTCTGTCTCTGTCTCTGTCACTGTCTCTGTCTCTGTCCCTGTCTCTGTCTCTGTCTCTGTCTCTGTCTCTGTCTCTGTCTCTGTCTCTGTCTCTGTCTCTGTCTCCGTCTCTGTCTCTGTCTCTGTCTCTGTCTGAGGCTCTGCCTGTGTCTCTGTGTCTGTCTCTGTCTCAGTCTCTGTCTCTGTCTCTGTCTCTGTCTCTGTCTCTGTCTCTGTCTCTGTCTCGGTCTTTGTCTCCGTCTCTGTCTCTGTATCTGTCTCTGTCTCTGTCTCTGTCTCTGTCGCTGTCTCTGTATCTGTCTCTGTCTCTGTCTCTGTATCTGTCTCTGTCTGTGCCTCTGACTCTGTCCCCGTATCTGTCTCTGTCTCTGTTTCTGTCTCTGCCTCTGTCCCTGTCTCTGCCTCTGTCTCTGTCCCTGTCCCTCCGCCTGGCCCTGTCGCTGTCTCTGTCTCTGTCTCTGTCTCTGTCTCTGTCTCTGTCTCTGTCTCTGCCTCTGTCACTGTCTCTATCTCTGTCTCTGCCTCTGTCTCTGTCTCTGGCTCTGTCTCTGTCGCTGTCTCTCCCTCTGTCTCTGTCTCTGTCTCTGTCCCTGTCTCTGTATGAGACTCTGTCTCTGTCTCTGTCTCTGTCTCTGTCTCTGTCTCTGTCTCTGTTTCTGTCTCTGTCTCTGTCTCTGTCTCTGTCTCTGTCTCTGTCTCTGCCTCTGTCTCTGTCTCCGTCTCTGTCCCTGTCTCGGTCTTTGTCTCCGTCTCTGTCTCTGTCTCTGTCTCTGTCTCTGTCTCTGGCTCTGTCTCTGTCTCTGTCTCTGTCTCTGTCTCTGTGTCTGTCTCTGTCTCTGTCTCTGTCTCTGTCCCTGTCTCTGTCTCTGTCTCTGTCTCTGTCTCTGTCTCTGTCTCTGTCTCTGTCTCTGTCTCTGTCTCTGTCTCTGTCTCTGTCTCTGTCTCTGTCTCTGTCTCTGTCTCTGCCTCTGTCTCTGTCTCTGTCTCAGTCACTGTTTCTGACTCTGTGTCTATCTCTGCCTCTGACTCTGTCGCTGCCGCTGTCTATGTCTCTGTCTCAGTCACTGTTTCTGACTCTGTGTCTATCTCTGCCTCTGACTCTGTCGCTGCCGCTGTCTATGTCTCTGTCTCTGTCTGCGTATCTGTCTCTGTCTCCGTCTCTGTCCCAGTCTCTGTCTCTGTCTCCGTCTCTGTCCTTGGCTCTGTCTGTGCCTCTGTCTCCGTCTCTGTCTCTGTCTCTGTCTCTGTCTCTGCCTCTGCCTCTGTCTCTGTCTCCGTCTCTGTCCCTGTCTCGGTCTTTGTCTCCGTCTCTGTCTCTGTCTCTGTCTCTGTCTCTGTCTCTGGCTCTGTCTCTGTCTCTGTCTCTGTCTCTGTCGCTGTCTCTGTCTCTGTCTCTGTCACTGTCTCTGTCTCTGTCCCCGTCTCTGTCTCTGTCTCTGTCTCTGTCTCTGTCTCTGTCTCTGTCTCTGTCTCTGTCTCTGTCTCTGTCTCCGTCTCTGTCTCTGTCTCTGTCTCTGTCTGAGACTCTGCCTGTGTCTCTGTGTCTGTCTCTGTCTCTGTCTCTGTCTCTGTCTCTGTCTCTGCCTCTGTCTCTGTCTCTGTCTCGGTCTTTGTCTCCGTCTCTGTCTCTGTATCTGTCTCTGTCTCTGTCTCTGTCTCTGTCTCTGTCTCTGTATCTGTCTCTGTCTCTGTCTCTGTATCTGTCTCTGTCTGTGCCTCTGACTCTGTCCCCGTATCTGTCTCTGTCTCTGTTTCTGTCTCTGCCTCTGTCCCTGTCTCTGCCTCTGTCTCTGTCCCTGTCCCTCCGCCTGGCCCTGTCGCTGTCTCTGTCTCTGTCTCTGTCTCTGTCTCTGTCTCTGTCTCTGTCTCTGTCTCCGTCTCTGTCTCTGTCACTGTCTCTGTCTCTGTCCCTGTCTCTGTCTCTGTCTCTGTCTCAGTCTCTGTCTCTGTCTCTGTCTCTATCTCCGTCTCTGTCTCTGTCCCTGTCTCTGTCTCTGTCTCTGTCTCTGTCTCTGTCTCTGTCTCTGTCTCTGCCTCTGTCATTGTCTCTATCTCTGTCTCTGCCTCTGTCTCTGTCTCTGGCTCTGTCTCTGTCGCTGTCTCTCCCTCTGTCTCTGTCTCTGTTTCTGTCCCTGTCTCTGTATGAGACTCTGTCTCTGTCTCTGTCTCTGTCTCTGTCTCTGTCTCTGTCTCTGTCTCTGTCTCTGTCTCTGTCTCTGTCTCTGTCTCTGTCTCTGTCTCTGTCTCTGTCTCTGTCTCTGTCTCTGTCTCTGTCTCTGTCTCTGTCTCTGTTTCTGTCTCTGTCTCTGTGTCTGTCTCTGTTTCTGTCTCTGCCTCTGCCTCTGTCTCTGTCTCTGTCTCTGTCTCTGTCGCTGTCTCTCCCTCTGTCCCTGTCTCCGTCTCTGTCCCTGGCTGTGTCTCTGCCTCTGTCTCCGTCTCTGTCTCTGTCTCGGTCTTTGTCTCCGTCTCTGTCTCTGTCTCTGTCTCTGTCTCTGTCTCTGGCTCTGTCTCTGTCTCTGTCTCTGTCTCTGTCTCTGTCTCTGTCTCTGTCTCTGTCTCTGTCACTGTCTCTGTCTCTGTCCCTGTCTCTGTCTCTGTCTCTGTCTCTGTCTCTGTCTCTGTCTCTGTCTCTGTCTCTGTCTCTGTCTCTGTCTCGGCCTCTGTCTCCGTCTCTGTCTCTGTCTCTGTCTCTGTCTCTGCCTCTGCCTCTGTCTCTGTCTCCGTCTCTGTCCCTGTCTCGGTCTTTGTCTCCGTCTCTGTCTCTGTCTCTGTCTCTGTCTCTGTCTCTGGCTCTGTCTCTGTCTCTGTCTCTGTCTCTGTCTCTGTCTCTGTCTCTGTCTCTGTCTCTGTCTCGGTCTTTGTCTCCGTCTCTGTCTCTGTATCTGTCTCTGTCTCTGTCTCTGTCTCTGTCTCTGTCTCTGTATCTGTCTCTGTCTCTGTCTCTGTATCTGTCTCTGTCTGTGCCTCTGACTCTGTCCCCGTATCTGTCTCTGTCTCTGTTTCTGTCTCTGCCTCTGTCCCTGTATCTGCCTCTGTCTCTGTCCCTGTCACTCCGCCTGGCCCTGTCGCTGTCTCTGTCTCTGTCTCTGTCTATGCATGTGTCTCTGTCTCTGTCTCTGTCTCCGTCTCTGTCTCTGTCTTAGTCTGTGTCTCTGTCTCTGTGTCTATCTCTGCCTCTGACTCTGTCGCTGTCCCTGTCTGTGTCTCTGTCTCTGTCTCCGTCTGCGTCTCTGACTCTGCCTCCGTCTCTGTCCCAGTCTCTGTCTCTGTCTCCGTCTCTGTCTGTGTCTCTGCCTCTGCCTCTGTCTGTGTCTCTGTCTCTGTCTCTGTCGCTGTCACTCCCTCTGTCTGTGTCTCCGTCTCTGTCCCTGTCTCTGTCTCTGCCTCTGTCTCCGTCTCTGTCTCTGTCTCTGCCTCTGTCCCTGTCTCTGCCTCTGTCTCTGTCACTGTCTCTGTCTCTGTCTCTGCCTCTGTCTCTGTCTCTGTCTCTGTCTCTGTCTCTGTCTCTGTCGCTGTCTCTCCCTCTGTCTCTGTCTCCGTCGCTGTCCTTGGCTCTGTCTCTGCCTCTGTCTCCGTCTCTGTCTCTGTCTCTGTCTCTGTCTCTGTCTCTGTCTCTGTCTCTGTCCCTGTCTCTGTCTCTGTCTGAGACTCTGCCTCTGTCTCTGTCTCTGTCTCAATCTCCGTCTCTGTCTCCGTCTCTGCTTCTGTCTCTGTCTCTGTCTCTGTCTCTGTCTCTGTCTCTGTCTCTGTCTCTGTCTCTGTCTCTGTCTCTGTCTCTGTCTCTGTCTCTGTCTCTGTCTCTGTCTCTGTCTCTGTCTCTGTCTCTGTCTCTGTCTCTGTCTCTGTCTCTGTCTCTGTCTCTGTCTCTGTCTCTGTCTCTGTCTCTGTCTCTGTCTCTGTATCTATCTCTGCCTCTGACTCTGTCGCTGTCCTGTCTCTGTCTCTGTCTCTGTCTGAGACTCTGCCTCTGTCTCTGTCTCTGTCTCTGTCTCTGTCTCTGTCTCTGTCTCCGTCTCTGTCCCTGGCTCTGTATCTGCCTCTGTCTCCGTCACTGTCTCTGTCTCGGTCTTTGTCTCCGCCTCTGTCTCAGTCTCTGTCTCTGTCTCTGTCTCTATCTCCGTCTCTGTCTCTGTCCCTGTCTCTGTCTCGGTCCTTGTCTCTGCCACTGACTCTGTCGCTGCCCCTGTCTCTGTCTCAGTCTCTGTCTCTGTCTCCGTCTCTGTCTGTGTCTCTGCCTCTGCCTCTGTCTCTGTCTCTGTCTCTGTCGCTGTCTCTCCCTCTGTCTCTGTCTCCGTCGCTGTCCCTGGCTCTGTCTCTGCCTCTGTCTCCGTCTCTGTCTCTGTCTCTGTCTCTGTATCTGTCCCGGTCTTTGTCTCCGCCTCTGTCTCTGTCTCTGTCTCTGTCTCTGTCTCTGCCTCTGTCACCGTCTCTGTCTCTGTCTCGGTCTTTGTCTCTGTCTCTGTCTCAGTCTTTGTCTCCGTCTCTGTCTCTGTCTCTGTATCTGTCTCTGTCTCTGTCTCTGCCTCTGTCTCTGTATCTGTCTCTGTCTGTGCCTCTGACTCTGTCCCCGTATCTGTCTCTGTCTCTGTTTCTGTCTCTGGCTCTGTCCCTGTCTCTGCCTCTGTCTCTGTCCCTGTCCCTCCGCCTGGCCCTGTCGCTGTCTCTGTCTCTGTCTATGCATGTGTCTCTGTCTCTGTCTCCGTCTCTGTCTCTGTCTTAGTCTGTGTCTCTGTCTCTGTGTCTATCTCTGCCTCTGACTCTGTCGCTGTCCCTGTCTATGTCTCTGTCTCTGTCTCCGTCTGCGTCTCTGACTCTGCCTCCGTCTCTGTCCCAGTCTCTGTCTCTGTCTCCGTCTCTGTCTGTGTCTCTGCCTCTGCCTCTGTCTGTGTCTCTGTCTCTGTCTCTGTCGCTGTCACTCCCTCTGTCTCTGTCTCCGTCTCTGTCCCTGTCTCTGTCTCTGCCTCTGTCTCCGTCTCTGTCTCTGTCTCTGCCTCTGTCCCTGTCTCTGCCTCTGTCTCTGTCACTGTCTCTGTCTCTGTCTCTGCCTCTGTCTCTGTCTCTGTCTCTGTCTCTGTCTCTGTCTCTGTCGCTGTCTCTCCCTCTGTCTCTGTCTCCGTCGCTGTCCTTGGCTCTGTCTCTGCCTCTGTCTCCGTCTCTGTCTCTGTCTCTGTCTCTGTCTCTGTCTCTGCCTCTGCCTCTGACTCTGTCTCTATCTCTGTCGCTGTCTCTCCCTCTGTCCCTGTCTCCGTCACTGTCCCTGGCTCTGTCTCTGCCTCTGTCTCCGTCTCTGTCTCTGTCTCGGTCTTTGTCTCCGTCTCTGTCTCTGTCTCTGCCTCTGACTCTGTCGCTGCCCCAGTCTATGTCTCTGTCTCTGTCTGCGTATCTGTCTCTGTCTCTATCTCCGTCTCTGTCTCTGTCTCTGTCTCTGTCTCTGTCTCTGTCTCTGTCTCTGCCTCTGTCACCGTCTCTGTCTCTGTCTCGGTCCTTGTCTCTGTCTCTGTCTCTGTCTCTGTCTCTGTCTCTGTCTCTGTCTCTGTCTCTGTCTCCGTCTCTGTCCCTGGCTCTGTCTGTGCCTCTGTCACCGTCTCTGTCTCTGTCTCTGTCTCTGTCTCTGTCTCTGTCTCTGTATCTATCCCTGCCTCTGACTCTGTCGCTGCCCCTGTCTCTGTCCCAGTCTCGGTCTCTGTCTCCGTCTCTGTTTGTGTCTCTGCCTCTGCCTCTGTCTCTGTCTCTGTCTCTGTTGCTGTCTCTCCCTCTGTCTCTGTTACCGTCTCTGTCTCTGTCTCTGTCTCTGTCTCTGCCTCTGCCTCAGTCACTGTCTCTATCTCTGTCTCTGTCTCTGTCTCTGTCTCTGTCTCTGTCTCTGTCTCTGTCTCTGTCTCTGTCGCTGTCTCTCCCTCTGTCTCTGTCTCTGTCTCTGACCCTGGCTGTGTCTCTGCCTCTGTCTCCGTCTCTGTCTCTGTCTCGGTCTTTGTCTCCGTCTCTGTCTCCGTCTCTGTCCCTGTCTCGGTCTTTGTCTCCGTCTCTGTCTCTGTCTCTGTCTCTGTCTCTGGCTCTGTCTCTGTCTCTGTCTCTGTCTCTGTCTCTGTCTCTGTCTCTGTCTCTGTCTCTGTCTCTGTCTCTGTCTCTGTCTCTGTCACTGTCTCTGTCTCTGTCCCTGTCCCTGGCTCTGTCTCTGCCTCTGTCTCCGTCTCTGACTCTGTTTCTGTCTCTATCTCCGTCTCTGTCTCTGTCTCTGTCTCTGTCTCTGCCTCTGTCTCTGCCTCTGCCTCTGCCTCTATCTCTGTCTCTGTCTCTGTCTCTGTCGCTGTCTCCCCCTCTGTCCCTGTCTCCGTCTCTGTCCCTGGCTGTGTCTCTGCCTCTGTCTCCGTCTCTGTCTCTGTCCCGGTCTTTGTCTCCGTCTCTGTCTCTGTCTCTGTCTCCGTCTCTGACTCTGTTTCTGTCTCTACCTCCGTCTCTGTCTCTGTCTCTGTCTCTGTCTCTGCCTCTGTCTCTGCCTCTGCCTCTGCCTCTATCTCTGTCTCTGTCTCTGTCTCTGTCTCTGTCGCTGTCTCTCCCTCTGTCCCTGTCTCCGTCTCTGTCCCTGGCTGTGTCTCTGCCTCTGTCTCCGTCTCTGTCTCTGTCCCGGTCTTTGTCTCCGTCTCTGTCTCTGTCTCTGTCTCTGTCTCTGTCTCTGTCTCTGTCTCTGTCTCTGCCTCTGCCTCTGTCTCTGTCTCTGTCTCTGTCTCTGTCTCTGTCTCTGTCTCTGTCTCTGTCTCTGTCGCTGTCTCTCCCTCTGTCTCTGTCTCTGTCTCTGACCCTGGCTGTGTCTCTGCCTCATTCTCCGTCTCTGTCTCTGTCTCGGTCTTTGTCTCCGTCTCTGTCTCCGTCTCTGTCCCTGTCTCGGTCTTTGTCTCCGTCTCTGTCTCTGTCTCTGTCTCTGTCTCTGGCTCTGTCTCTGTCTCTGTCTCTGTCTCTGTCTCTGTCTCTGTCTCTGTCTCTGTCTCTGTCTCTGTCTCTGTCTCTGTCTCTGTCTCTGTCACTGTCTCTGTCTCTGTCCCTGTCTCTGTCTCTGTCTCTGTCTCTGTCTCTGTCTCTGTCTCTGTCTCTGTCTCTGTCTCTGTCTCTGTCTCTGTCTCTGTCTCTGTCTCTGTCTCTGTCTCTGTCTCTGTCTCTGTCTCTGTCTCTGTCTCTGTCTCTGTCTCTGTCTCTGTCTCTGTCTCTGTCTCTGCCTCTGTCTCTGTCTCTGTCTCAGTCACTGTTTCTGACTCTGTGTCTATCTCTGCCTCTGACTCTGTCGCTGCCGCCGTCTATGTCTCTGTCTCAGTCACTGTTTCTGACTCTGTGTCTATCTCTGCCTCTGATTCTGTCGCTGCCGCTGTCTATGTCTCTGTCTCTATCTGCGTATCTGTCTCTGTCTCCGTCTCTGTCCCAGTCTCTGTCTCTGTCTCCGTCTCTGTCCTTGGCTCTGTCTGTGCCTCTGTCTCCGTCTCTGTCTCTGTCTCTGTCTCTGTCTCTGCCTCTGCCTCTGTCTCTGTCTCCGTCTCTGTCCCTGTCTCGGTCTTTGTCTCCGTCTCTGTCTCTGTCTCTGTCTCTGTCTCTGTCTCTGTCTCTGTCTCTGTCTCTGTCTCTGTCTCTGTCTCTGTCGCTGTCTCTGTCTCTGTCTCTGTCACTGTCTCTGTCTCTGTCCCTGTCTCTGTCTCTGTCTCTGTCTCTGTCTCTGTCTCTGTCTCTGTCTCTGTCTCCGTCTCTGTCCCTGGCTCTGTTTCTGCCTCTGTCTCCGTTTCTGTCTCTGTCCCGGTCTTTGTCTCCGCCTCTGTCTCTGTCTCTGTCTCTGTCTCTGTCTCTGTCTCTATCTCTGTCCCTGTCTCTATCTGAGACTCTGCCTCTGTCTCTGTCTCCGTCTCTGTCTCTGTCTCTGTCTCGGTTTTTGTATCCGTCTCTGTCTGTGTCTCTGCCTCTGCCTCTGTCTCTGTCTCTGTCTCTGTCGCTGTCTCTCCCTCTGTCTCTGTCTCCGTCGCTGTCCCTGGCTCTGTCTCTGCCTCTGTCTCCGTCTCTGTCTCTGTCTCTGTCTCTGTCTCTGCCTCTGTCTCTGTCTCTGTCTCTGTCTCTGTCTCTGTCTCTGTCTCTGTCGCTGTCTCTCCCTCTGTCTCTGTCTCCGTCGCTGTCCTTGGCTCTGTCTCTGCCTCTGTCTCCGTCTCTGTCTCTGTCTCTGTCTCTGTCTCTGTCTCTGTCTCTGTCTCTGTCCCTGTCTCTGTCTCTGTCTGAGACTCTGCCTCTGTCTCTGTCTCTGTCTCAATCTCCGTCTCTGTCTCCGTCTCTGCTTCTGTCTCTGTCTCTGTCTCTGTCTCTGTCTCTGTCTCTGTCTCTGTCTCTGTCTCTGTCTCTGTCTCTGTCTCTGTCTCTGTCTCTGTCTATGCATGTGTCTCTGTCTCTGTCTCCGTCTCTGTCTCTGTCTTAGTCTGTGTCTCTGTCTCTGTGTCTATCTCTGCCTCTGACTCTGTCGCTGTCCCTGTCTATGTCTCTGTCTCTGTCTCCGTCTGCGTCTCTGACTCTGCCTCCGTCTCTGTCCCAGTCTCTGTCTCTGTCTCCGTCTCTGTCTGTGTCTCTGCCTCTGCCTCTGTCTGTGTCTCTGTCTCTGTCTCTGTCGCTGTCACTCCCTCTGTCTCTGTCTCCGTCTCTGTCCCTGTCTCTGTCTCTGCCTCTGTCTCCGTCTCTGTCTCTGTCTCTGCCTCTGTCCCTGTCTCTGCCTCTGTCTCTGTCACTGTCTCTGTCTCTGTCTCTGCCTCTGTCTCTGTCTCTGTCTCTGTCTCTGTCTCTGTCTCTGTCTCTGTCGCTGTCTCTCCCTCTGTCTCTGTCTCCGTCGCTGTCCTTGGCTCTGTCTCTGCCTCTGTCTCCGTCTCTGTCTCTGTCTCTGTACCTGTCTCTGTCTCTGTCTCTGTCTCTGTCTCTGCCTCTGCCTCTGACTCTGTCTCTATCTCTGTCGCTGTCTCTCCCTCTGTCCCTGTCTCCGTCACTGTCCCTGGCTCTGTCTCTGCCTCTGTCTCCGTCTCTGTCTCTGTCTCGGTCTTTGTCTCCGTCTCTGTCTCTGTCTCTGCCTCTGACTCTGTCGCTGCCCCAGTCTATGTCTCTGTCTCTGTCTGCGTATCTGTCTCTGTCTCTATCTCCGTCTCTGTCTCTGTCTCTGTCTCTGTCTCTGTCTCTGTCTCTGCCTCTGTCAACGTCTCTGTCTCTGTCTCGGTCCTTGTCTCTGTCTCTGTCTCTGTCTCTGTCTCTGTCTCTGTCTCTGTCTCTGTCTCAGTCTCTGTCCCTGGCTCTGTCTGTGCCTCTGTCACCGTCTCTGTCTCTGTCTCTGTCTCTGTCTCTGTCTCTGTCTCTGTATCTATCCCTGCCTCTGACTCTGTCGCTGCCCCTGTCTCTGTCCCAGTCTCGGTCTCTGTCTCCGTCTCTGTTTGTGTCTCTGCCTCTGCCTCTGTCTCTGTCTCTGTCTCTGTTGCTGTCTCTCCCTTTGTCTCTGTTACCGTCTCTGTCTCTGTCTCTGTCTCTGTCTCTGCCTCTGCCTCAGTCACTGTCTCTATCTCTGTCTCTGCCTCTGTCTCTGTCTCTGTCTCTGTCTCTGTCGCTGTCTCTCCCTCTGTCTCTGTCTCTGTCTCTGTCTCTGTCTCTGTCTCTGTTTCTGTCTCTGTCTCCGTCTCTGTCTCTGTCTCTGTCTCTGTCTCGGTCTCTGTCTCTGTCTCTGTCTCTGTCTCTGCCTCTGCCTCTGTCTCTGTCTCTGTCTCTGTCTCTGTCGCTGTCTCTCCCTCTGTCCCTGTCTCCGTCTCTGTCCCTGGCTCTGTCTCTGTCCCTGGCTCTGTCTCTGCCTCTGTCTCCGTCTCTGACTCTGTTTCTGTCTCTATCTCCGTCTCTGTCTCTGTCTCTGTCTCTGTCTCTGCCTCTGTCTCTGCCTCTGCCTCTGCCTCTATCTCTGTCTCTGTCTCTGTCTCTGTCGCTGTCTCCCCCTCTGTCCCTGTCTCCGTCTCTGTCCCTGGCTGTGTCTCTGCCTCTGTCTCCGTCTCTGTCTCTGTCCCGGTCTTTGTCTCCGTCTCTGTCTCTGTCTCTGTCTCCGTCTCTGACTCTGTTTCTGTCTCTATCTCCGTCTCTGTCTCTGTCTCTGTCTCTGTCTCTGCCTCTGTCTCTGCCTCTGCCTCTGCCTCTATCTCTGTCTCTGTCTCTGTCTCTGTCGCTGTCTCTCCCTCTGTCCCTGTCTCCGTCTCTGTCCCTGGCTGTGTCTCTGCCTCTGTCTCCGTCTCTGTCTCTGTCCCGGTCTTTGTCTCCGTCTCTGTCTCTGTCTCTGTCTCTGTCTCTGCCTCTGCCTCTGTCTCTGTCTCTGTCTCTGTCTCTGTCTCTGTCTCTGTCTCTGTCTCTGTCTCTGTCTCTGTCTCTGTCGCTGTCTCTCCCTCTGTCTCTGTCTCTGTCTCTGACCCTGGCTGTGTCTCTGCCTCTGTCTCCGTCTCTGTCTCTGTCTCGGTCTTTGTCTCCGTCTCTGTCTCCGTCTCTGTCCCTGTCTCGGTCTTTGTCTCCGTCTCTGTCTCTGTCTCTGTCTCTGTCTCTGGCTCAGTCTCTGTCCCTGGCTCTGTCTGTGCCTCTGTCACCGTCTCTGTCTCTGTCTCTGTCTCTGTCTCTGTCTCTGTCTCTGTCTCTGTATCTATCCCTGCCTCTGACTCTGTCGCTGCCCCTGTCTCTGTCCCAGTCTCGGTCTCTGTCTCCGTCTCTGTTTGTGTCTCTACCTCTGCCTCTGTCTCTGTCTCTGTCTCTGTTGCTGTCTCTCCCTTTGTCTCTGTTACCGTCTCTGTCTCTGTCTCTGTCTCTGTCTCTGCCTCTGCCTCAGTCACTGTCTCTATCTCTGTCTCTGCCTCTGTCTCTGTCTCTGTCTCTGTCTCTGTCGCTGTCTCTACCTCTGTCTCTGTCTCTGTCTCTGTCTCTGTCTCTGTCTCTGTTTCTGTCTCTGTCTCCGTCTCTGTCTCTGTCTCTGTCTCTGTCTCTGTCTCTGTCTCTGTCTCTGTCTCTGTCTCTGCCTCTGCCTCTGTCTCTGTCTCTGTCTCTGTCTCTGTCGCTGTCTCTCCCTCTGTCCCTGTCTCCGTCTCTGTCGCTGGCTCTGTCTCTGTCCCTGGCTCTGTCTCTGCCTCTGTCTCCGTCTCTGACTCTGTTTCTGTCTCTATCTCCGTCTCTGTCTCTGTCTCTGTCTCTGCCTCTGCCTCTGTCTCTGCCTCTGCCTCTGCCTCTATCTCTGTCTCTGTCTCTGTCTCTGTCGCTCTCTCCCCCTCTGTCCCTGTCTCCGTCTCTGTCCCTGGCTGTGTCTCTGCCTCTGTCTCCGTCTCTGTCTCTGTCCCGGTCTTTGTCTCCGTCTCTGTCTCTGTCTCTGTCTCCGTCTCTGACTCTGTTTCTGTCTCTATCTCCGTCTCTGTCTCTGTCTCTGTCTCTGTCTCTGCCTCTGTCTCTGCCTCTGCCTCTGCCTCTGCCTCTATCTCTGTCTCTGTCTCTGTCTCTGACGCTGTCTCTCCCTCTGTCCCTGTCTCCGTCTCTGTCCCTGGCTGTGTCTCTGCCTCTGTCTCCGTCTCTGTCTCTGTCCCGGTCTTTGTCTCCGTCTCTGTCTCTGTCTCTGTCTCTGTCTCTGTCTCTGTCTCTGTCTCTGTCTCTGCCTCTGCCTCTGTCTCTGTCTCTGTCTCTGTCTCTGTCTCTGTCTCTGTCTCTGTCTCTGTCTCTGTCTCTGTCGCTGTCTCTCCCTCTGTCTCTGTCTCTGTCTCTGACCCTGGCTGTGTCTCTGCCTCTGTCTCCGTCTCTGTCTCTGTCTCGGTCTTTGTCTCCGTCTCTGTCTCCGTCTCTGTCCCTGTCTCGGTCTTTGTCTCCGTCTCTGTCTCTGTCTCTGTCTCTGTCTCTGTCTCTGGCTCTGTCTCTGTCTCTGTCTCTGTCTCTGTCTCTGTCTCTGTCTCTGTCTCTGTCTCTGTCTCTGTCTCTGTCTCTGTCTCTGTCTCTGTCTCAGTCACTGTTTCTGACTCTGTGTCTATCTCTGCCTCTGACTCTGTCGCTGCCGCCGTCTATGTCTCTGTCTCTGTCACTGTTTCTGACTCTATGTCTATCTCTGCCTCTGACTCTGTCGCTGCCGCTGTCTATGTCTCTGTCTCTATCTGCGTATCTGTCTCTGTCTCCGTCTCTGTCCCAGTCTCTGTCTCTGTCTCCGTCTCTGTCCTTGGCTCTGTCTGTGCCTCTGTCTCCGTCTCTGTCTCTGTCTCTGTCTCTGTCTCTGCCTCTGCCTCTGTCTCTGTCTCCGTCTCTGTCCCTGTCTCGGTCTTTGTCTCCGTCTCTGTCTCTGTCTCTGTCTCTGTCTCTGTCTCTGGCTCTGTCTCTGTCTCTGTCTCTGTCTCTGTCGCTGTCTCTGTCTCTGTCTCTGTCACTGTCTCTGTCTCTGTCCCAGTCTCTGTCTCTGTCTCTGTCTCTGTCTCTGTCTCT
>CAMAOD020000185.1:1082500-1135000 GCA_945859595.2 Megachile willughbiella | reverse complement strand
CTGTCTCTGTCTCTGCCTCTGTCTCTGTCTCTGTCTCAGTCTCTGCCTCTGTCTCTGTGTCTATCTCTGCCTCTGACTCTGTCGCTGCCGCTGTCTATGTCTCTGTCTCTGTCTGCGTATCTGTCTCTTTCTCCGTCTCTGTCCCAGTCTCTGTCTCTGTCTCCGTCTCTGTCCCTGGCTCTGTCTGTGCCTCTGTCACCGTCTCTGTCTCTGTCTCGGTCTTTGTCTCTGTCTCTGTCTCTGTTTCTGTCTCTGTCTCTGTCCCTGGCTCTGTTTCTGCCTCTGTCTCCGTCTCTGTCTCTGTCCCGGTCTTTGTCTCCGCCTCTGTCTCTGTCTCTGTCTCTGTTTCTGTCTCTATCTCCGTCTCTGTCTCTGTCTCTGTCCCTGTCTCTGCCTCTGTCTCTGTCTCTGCCTCTGCCTCTGCCTCTGTCTCTGTCTCTGTCTCTGTCGCTGTCTCTCCCTCTGTCCCTGTCTCCGTCTGTGTCCCTGGCTGTGTCTCTGAGTCTGTCTCCGTCTCTGTCTCTGTCTCGGTCTTTGTCTCCGTCTCTGTCTCTGTCTCTGTCTCTGTCTCTGTCTCTGTCTCTGTCTCCGTCTCCGTCTCTGCCTCTGTCTCCGTCTCTGTCTCTGTATCGGTCTCTGTCTCTGTCTCTGTCTCTGTCGCTGTCTCTCCCTCTGTCTCTGTCTCCGTCGCTGTCCCTGGCTCTGTCTCTGCCTCTGTCTCCGTCTCTGTCTCTGTCTCTGTATCTGTCTCTGTCTCCGTCTCTGTCTCTGTGTCCGTCTCTGTCCCTGGCTCTGTTTCTGCCTCTGTCTCCGTCTCTGTCTCTGTCCCGGTCTTTGTCTCCGCCTCTGTCTCTGTCTCTGTCTCTGTCTCTGTCTCTGTCTCTGCCTCTGTCACCGTCTCTGTCTCTGTCTCTGTCTCTGTCGATGTCTCTGTCTCTGTCTCTGTCTCTGTCTCTGTCTCTGTCTCTGTCTCTGTCTCCGTCTCTGTCCATGGCTCTGTCTCTGCCTCTGTCTCTGTCTCGGTCTTTGTCTCTGTCTCTGTCTCTGTCTCTGTCTCTGTCTCTGTCTCTGTCTCTGTCTCTGTCTCTGCCTCTGCCTCTGCCTCTGCCCCTGTCTCTGTCTCTGTCTCTGTCGCTGTCTCTCCCTCTGTCCCTGTCTCGGTCTCTGTCCCCGGCTCTGTCTCTGCCTCTGTCACTGGCTCGGTCTTTGTCTGTGTCTCTGTCTCTGTCTCTGCCTCTGTCTCTGTCTCTGTCTCTGTCTCTGTCTCTGTCTCTGTCTCTGCTTCTGTCTCTGCCTCTGTCTCTGTCTCTGTCTCTGTCTCTGTCTCTGTCTCTGTCTCTGTCTCTGTCTCTGCTTCTGTCTCTGCCTCTGTCTCTGTCTCTGTCTCCGTCTCTGTTGCTGTCTCTCTCTCTGTCTCTGTCTCTGTCTCTGTCCCTGGCTCTGTCTCTGCCTCTGTCTCCTTCTCTGACTCTGTTTCTGTCTCTATCTCCGTCTCTGTCTCTGTCTCTGTCTCTGTCTCTGTCTCTGTCTCTGTCTCTGTCTCTGCCTCTGCCCCTGTCTCTGTCTCTGTCTCTGTCGCTGTCTCTCCCTCTGTCCCTGGCTCTGTCTCTGTCCCTGGCTCTGTCTCTACCTCTGTCTCGGTCTTTGTCTCCGTCTCTGTCTCTGTCTCTGTCTCTGTCTCTGTCTCTGTCTCTGTCTCTGTCTCTGTCTCTGTCTCTGTCTCTGTCTCTGTCTCTGTCTCTGTCTCTGTCTCTGTCTCTGTTTCTGCCTCTGTCTCTGTCTCTGTCTGTGTCTCTGTCTCCGTCTCTGACTCTGTTTCTGTCTCTATCTCCGTCTCTGTCTCTGTTTCTGTCTCTGTCGCTGCCGCTGCCGCTGTCTATGTCTCTGTCTCTGTCTGCGTATCTGTCCCTGTCTCTGTCTCTGTCTCTGACTCTGTTTCAGTCTCTATCTCCGTCTCTGTCTCTGTCTCTGTCTCTATCTCTGTCTCTGTCTCTGCCTCTGCCCCTGTCTCTGTCTCTGTCTCTGTCGCTGTCTCTCCCTCTGTCCCTGTCTCCGTCTCTGTCCCTGGCTCTGTCTCTGCCTCTGTCTCCGTCTCTGTCTCTGTCTCGGTCTTTGTCTCCGTCTCTGTCTCTGTCTCTGTCTCTGTCTCTGTCTCTGTCTCTGTCTCTGTCTCTGTCTCTGTCTCTGTCTCTGTCTCTGTCTCTGTCTCTGTCTCTGTCTCTGTCTCTGTCTCTGTCTCTGTCTCTGTCTCTGTCTCTGTCCCTGTCTCTGTCTGAGACTCAGCCTCTGTCTCTGTCTCTGTCTCTGTCTCTGTCTCTGTCTCTGTCTCTGTCTCTGTCTCTGTCTCTGTCTCTGTCTCTGTCTCTGCTTCTGTCTCTGCCTCTGTCTCTGTCTCTGTCTCTGTCTCTGTTGCTGTCTCTCCCTCTGTCTCTGTCTCTGTCTCTGTCCCTGGCTCTGTCTCTGCCTCTGTCTCCGTCTCTGACTCTGTTTCAGTCTCTATCTCCGTCTCTGTCTCTGTCTCTGTCTCTGTCTCTGTCTCTGTCTCTGTCTCTGTCTCTGCCTCTGCCCCTGTCTCTCTCTCTGTCTCTGTCGCTGTCTCTCCCTCTGTCCCTGTCCCCGTCTCTGTCCCTGGCTCTGTCTCTGCCTCTGTCTCCGTCTCTGTCTCTGTCTCGGTCTTTGTCTCCGTCTCTGTCTCTGTCTCTGTCTCTGTCTCTGACTCTGTCTCTGTCTCTGTCTCTGTCTCTGTCTCTGTCTCCGTCTCTGTCTCTGTCTCTGTCTCTGTCTCTGACTCTGTCTCTGTCTCTGTCTCTGTCTCTGTCTCTGTCTCTGTCTCTGTCTCTGTCTCTGTCTCTGTCTCTGTCTCTGTCTCTGTCTCTGTCTCTGTCTCTGTCTCTGTCTCTGTCTCTGTTTCTGTCTCTGTCTCTGTCTCTGTCTCTGTCTGTGTCTCTGTCTCCTTCTCTGCCTCTGTCTCCGTCTCTGTCTCTGTCTCGGTCTTTGTCTCCGTCTCTGTCTCTGTCTCTGTCTCTGTCTCTGTCTCTGTCTGTGTCTCTGCCTCCGTCTCTGACTCTGTTTCTGTCTCTATCTCCGTCTCTGTCTCTGTCTCTGTCTCTGTCTCTGTCTCTGTCTCTGTCTCTGTCTCTGTCCCTGTCCCTGTCACCGTCTCTGTCTCTGTCTCTGTCTCTGTCTCTGTCTCTGTCTCTGTCTCTGCCTCTGTCTCTGTCTCTGTCTCAGTCACTGTCTCTGACTCTGTGTCTATCTCTGTCTCTGTTTCTGTCTCTGTCTCTGTCTGTGTCTCTGCCTCTGTCTCCGTCTCTGTGTCTGTCTCGGTCTTTGTCTCCGTCTCTGTCTCTGTCTCTGTCTCTGTCTCTGTCTCTGTCTGTGTCTCTGTCTCCGTCTCTGACTCTGTTTCTGTCTCTATCTCCGTCTCTATCTCTGTCTCTGTCTCTGTCTCTGTCTCTGTCTCTGTCCCTGTCCCTGTCACTGTCTCTGTCTCTGTCTCTGTCTCTGTCTCTGTCTCTGTCTCTGTCTCTGTCTCTGTCTCTGTCTCTGTCACTGTCTCTGTCTCTGTCCCTGTCTCTGTCTCTGTCTCTGTCTCTGTCTCTGTCTCTGTCTCTGTCTCTGTCTCTGTCTCTGTCTCTGCCTCTGTCTCTGTCTCTGTCTCAGTCACTGTCTCTGACTCTGTGTCTATCTCTGCCTCTGACTCTGTCGCTGCCGCTGTCTGTGTCTCTGTCTCTGTCTGCGTATCTGTCTCTGTCTCCGTCTCTGTCCCAGTCTCTGTCTCTGTCTCCGTCTCTGTCCCTGGCTCTGTCTGTGCCTCTGTCACCGTCTCTGTCTCTGTCTCGGTCTTTGCCTCTGTCTCTGTCTCTGTCTCTGTCTCTGTCTCTGTCTGAGACTCTGCCTCTGTCTCTGTCTCTGTCTCTGTCTCTGTCTCTGTCTCTGTCTCTGTCTCTGTCTCTGTCTCTGTCTCCGTCTCTGTCCCTGGCTCTGTATCTGCCTCTGCCTCCGTCTCTGTCTCTGTCTCGGTCTTTGTCTCCGCCTCTGTCTCCGTCTCTGTCTCTGTCTCTGTCTGTATCTCCGTCTCTGTCTCTGTCCCTGTTTCTGTCTCTGTCTCTGTCTCTGTCTCTGTCTCTGTCTCTGTCTCTGTCTCGGTCTTTTCTCCGTCTCTGTCTCCGTCTCTGTCTCTGTCACTGTCTCTGTCTCTGTCTCTGCCTCTGTCACCGTCTCTGTCACCGTCTCTGTCTCTGTCTCGGTCTTTGTCTCTGTCTCTGTCTCTGTTTCTGTCTCTGTCCCTGTCCCTGTCACTGTCTCTGTCTCTGTCTCTGTCTCTGTCTCTGTCTCTGTCTCTGTCTCTGTCACTGTCTCTGTCTCTGTCCCTGTCTCTGTCTCTGTCTCTGTCTCTGTCTCTGTCTCTGTCTCTGTCTATGTCTCTGTCTCTGTCTCTGTCTCTGTCTCTGTCTCTGCCTCTGTCTCTGTCTCTGTCTCAGTCACTGTCTCTGACTCTGTGTCTATCTCTGCCTCTGACTCTATCGCTGCCGCTGTCTATGTCTCTGTCTCTGTCTGCGTATCTGTCCCTGTCTCTGTCTCTGTCTCTGACTCTGTTTCAGTCTCTATCTCCGTCTCTGTCTCTGTCTCTGTCTCTATCTCTGTCTCTGTCTCTGCCTCTGCCCCTGTCTCTGTCTCTGTCTCTGTCGCTGTCTCTCCCTCTGTCCCTGTCTCCGTCTCTGTCCCTGGCTCTGTCTCTGCCTCTGTCTCCGTCTCTGTCTCTGTCTCCGTCTTTGTCTCCGTCTCTGTCTCTGTCTCTGTCTCTGCTTCTGTCTCTGCCTCTGTCTCTGTCTCTGTCTCTGTCTCTGTTGCTGTCTCTCCCTCTGTCTCTGTCTCTGTCTCTGTCCCTGGCTCTGTCTCTGCCTCTGTCTCCGTCTCTGACTCTGTTTCAGTCTCTATCTCCGTCTCTGTCTCTGTCTCTGTCTCTCTCTCTGTCTCTGTCTCTGCCTCTGCCCCTGTCTCTCTCTCTGTCTCTGTCGCTGTCTCTCCCTCTGTCCCTGTCTCCGTCTCTGTCCCTGGCTCTGTCTCTGCCTCTGTCTCCGTCTCTGTCTCTGTCTCGGACTTTGCCTCCGTCTCTGCCTCCGTCTCCGTCTCTGCCTCTGTCTCCGTCTCTGTCTCTGTATCGGTCTCTGTCTCTGTCTCTGTCTCTGTCGCTGTCTCTCCCTCTGTCTCTGTCTCCGTCGCTGTCCCTGGCTCTGTCTCTGCCTCTGTCTCCGTCTCTGTCTCTGTCTCTGTATCTGTCTCTGTCTCTGTCTCTGTCTCTGTGTCCGTCTCTGTCCCTGGCTCTGTTTCTGCCTCTGTCTCCGTCTCTGTCTCTGTCCCGGTCTTTGTCTCCGCCTCTGTCTCTGTCTCTGTCTCTGTCTCTGTCTCTGTCTCTGCCTCTGTCACCGTCTCTGTCTCTGTCTCTGTCTCTGTCTCTGTCTCTGTCTCTGTCTCTGTCTCTGTCTCTGTCTCTGTCTCTGTCTCTGTCTCTGTCTCTGTCTCCGTCTCTGTCCATGGCTCTGTCTCTGCCTCTGTCTCTGTCTCGGTCTTTGTCTCTGTCTCTGTCTCTGTCTCTGTCTCTGTCTCTGTCTCTGTCTCTGTCTCTGTCTCTGTCTCTGCCTCTGCCTCTGCCCCTGTCTCTGTCTCTGTCTCTGTCGCTGTCTCTCCCTCTGTCCCTGTCTCGGTCTCTGTCCCCGGCTCTGTCTCTGCCTCTGTCACTGGCTCGGTCTTTGTCTGTGTCTCTGTCTCTGTCTCTGTCTCTGTCTCTGTCTCTGTCTCTGTCTCTGTCTCTGTCTCTGTCTCTGTCTCTGTCTCTGCTTCTGTCTCTGCCTCTGTCTCTGTCTCTGTCTCTGTCTCTGTCTCTGTCTCTGTCTCTGTCTCTGTCTCTGCTTCTGTCTCTGCCTCTGTCTCTGTCTCTGTCTCCGTCTCTGTTGCTGTCTCTCTCTCTGTCTCTGTCTCTGTCTCTGTCCCTGGCTCTGTCTCTGCCTCTGTCTCCTTCTCTGACTCTGTTTCTGTCTCTATCTCCGTCTCTGTCTCTGTCTCTGTCTCTGTCTCTGTCTCTGTCTCTGTCTCTGCCTCTGCCCCTGTCTCTGTCTCTGTCTCTGTCGCTGTCTCTCCCTCTGTCCCTGGCTCTGTCTCTGTCCCTGGCTCTGTCTCTACCTCTGTCTCGGTCTTTGTCTCCGTCTCTGTCTCTGTCTCTGTCTCTGTCTCTGTCTCTGTCTCTGTCTCTGTCTCTGTCTCTGTCTCTGTCTCTGTCTCTGTCTCTGTCTCTGTCTCTGTCTCTGTTTCTGCCTCTGTCTCTGTCTCTGTCTGTGTCTCTGTCTCCGTCTCTGACTCTGTTTCTGTCTCTATCTCCGTCTCTGTCTCTGTCTCTGTTTCTGTCTCTGTCGCTGCCGCTGCCGCTGTCTATGTCTCTGTCTCTGTCTGCGTATCTGTCCCTGTCTGTGTCTCTGTCTCTGACTCTGTTTCAGTCTCTATCTCCGTCTCTGTCTCTGTCTCTGTCTCTATCTCTGTCTCTGTCTCTGCCTCTGCCCCTGTCTCTGTCTCTGTCTCTGTCGCTGTCTCTCCCTCTGTCCCTGTCTCCGTCTCTGTCCCTGGCTCTGTCTCTGCCTCTGTCTCCGTCTCTGTCTCTGTCTCGGTCTTTGTCTCCGTCTCTGTCTCTGTCTCTGTCTCTGTCTCTGTCTCTGTCTCTGTCTCTGTCTCTGTCTCTGTCTCTGTCTCTGTCTCTGTCTCTGTCTCTGTCTCTGTCTCTGTCTCTGTCTCTGTCTCTGTCTCTGTCTCTGTCTCTGTCCCTGTCTCTGTCTGAGACTCAGCCTCTGTCTCTGTCTCTGTCTCTGTCTCTGTCTCTGTCTCTGTCTCTGTCTCTGTCTCTGTCTCTGTCTCTGTCTCTGCTTCTGTCTCTGCCTCTGTCTCTGTCTGTGTCTCTGTCTCTGTTGCTGTCTCTCCCTCTGTCTCTGTCTCTGTCTCTGCCTCTGCCCCTGTCTCTCTCTCTGTCTCTGTCGCTGTCTCTCCCTCTGTCCCTGTCCCCGTCTCTGTCCCTGGCTCTGTCTCTGCCTCTGTCTCCGTCTCTGTCTCTGTCTCGGTCTTTGTCTCCGTCTCTGTCTCTGTCTCTGTCTCTGTCTCTGACTCTGTCTCTGTCTCTGTCTCTGTCTCTGTCTCTGTCTCTGTCTCTGTCTCTGTCTCTGTCTCTGTCTCTGTCTCTGTCTCTGTCTCTGTCTCTGTCTCTGTCTCTGTCTCTGTCTCTGTTTCTGTCTCTGTCTCTGTCTCTGTCTCTGTCTGTGTCTCTGTCTCCGTCTCTGCCTCTGTCTCCGTCTCTGTCTCTGTCTCGGTCTTTGTCTCCGTCTCTGTCTCTGTCTCTGTCTCTGTCTCTGTCTCTGTCTGTGTCTCTGCCTCCGTCTCTGACTCTGTTTCTGTCTCTATCTCCGTCTCTGTCTCTGTCTCTGTCTCTGTCTCTGTCTCTGTCTCTGTCTCTGTCTCTGTCCCTGTCCCTGTCACCGTCTCTGTCTCTGTCTCTGTCTCTGTCTCTGTCTCTGTCTCTGCCTCTGTCTCTGTCTCTGTCTCAGTCACTGTCTCTGACTCTGTGTCTATCTCTGTCTCTGTTTCTGTCTCTGTCTCTGTCTCTGTCTGTGTCTCTGCCTCTGTCTCCGTCTCTGTGTCTGTCTCGGTCTTTGTCTCCGTCTCTGTCTCTGTCTCTGTCTCTGTCTCTGTCTCTGTCTCTGTCTGTGTCTCTGTCTCCGTCTCTGACTCTGTTTCTGTCTCTATCTCCGTCTCTATCTCTGTCTCTGTCTCTGTCTCTGTCTCTGTCTCTGTCCCTGTCCCTGTCACTGTCTCTGTCTCTGTCTCTGTCTCTGTCTCTGTCTCTGTCTCTGTCTCTGTCTCTGTCTCTGTCTCTGTCACTGTCTCTGTCTCTGTCCCTGTCTCTGTCTCTGTCTCTGTCTCTGTCTCTGTCTCTGTCTCTGTCTCTGTCTCTGTCTCTGTCTCTGTCTCTGTCTCTGTCTCTGCCTCTGTCTCTGTCTCTGTCTCAGTCACTGTCTCTGACTCTGTGTCTATCTCTGCCTCTGACTCTGTCGCTGCCGCTGTCTATGTCTCTGTCTCTGTCTGCGTATCTGTCTCTGTCTCCGTCTCTGTCCCAGTCTCTGTCTCTGTCTCCGTCTCTGTCCCTGGCTCTGTCTGTGCCTCTGTCACCGTCTCTGTCTCTGTCTCGGTCTTTGCCTCTGTCTCTGTCTCTGTCTCTGTCTCTGTCTCTGTCTGAGACTCTGCCTCTGTCTCTGTCTCTGTCTCTGTCTCTGTCTCTGTCTCTGTCTCTGTCTCTGTCTCCGTCTCTGTCCCTGGCTCTGTATCTGCCTCTGTCTCCGTCTCTGTCTCTGTCTCGGTCTTTGTCTCCGCCTCTGTCTCCGTCTCTGTCTCTGTCTCTGTCTGTATCTCCGTCTCTGTCTCTGTCCCTGTTTCTGTCTCTGTCTCTGTCTCTGTCTCTGTCTCTGTCTCTGTCTCTGTCTCGGTCTTTTCTCCGTCTCTGTCTCCGTCTCTGTCTCTGTCACTGTCTCTGTCTCTGTCTCTGCCTCTGTCACCGTCTCTGTCACCGTCTCTGTCTCTGTCTCGGTCTTTGTCTCTGTCTCTGTCTCTGTTTCTGTCTCTGTCCCTGTCCCTGTCACTGTCTCTGTCTCTGTCTCTGTCTCTGTCTCTGTCTCTGTCTCTGTCTCTGTCACTGTCTCTGTCTCTGTCCCTGTCTCTGTCTCTGTCTCTGTCTCTGTCCTTGTCTCTGTCTCTGTCTATGTCTCTGTCTCTGTCTCTGTCTCTGTCTCTGTCTCTGCCTCTGTCTCTGTCTCTGTCTCAGTCACTGTCTCTGACTCTGTGTCTATCTCTGCCTCTGACTCTATCGCTGCCGCTGTCTATGTCTCTGTCTCTGTCTGCGTATCTGTCCCTGTCTCTGTCTCTGTCTCTGACTCTGTTTCAGTCTCTATCTCCGTCTCTGTCTCTGTCTCTGTCTCTATCTCTGTCTCTGTCTCTGCCTCTGCCCCTGTCTCTGTCTCTGTCTCTGTCGCTGTCTCTCCCTCTGTCCCTGTCTCCGTCTCTGTCCCTGGCTCTGTCTCTGCCTCTGTCTCCGTCTCTGTCTCTGTCTCCGTCTTTGCCTCCGTCTCTGCCTCCGTCTCCGTCTCTGCCTCTGTCTCCGTCTCTGTCTCTGTATCGGTCTCTGTCTCTGTCTCTGTCTCTGTCGCTGTCTCTCCCTCTGTCTCTGTCTCCGTCGCTGTCCCTGGCTCTGTCTCTGCCTCTGTCTCCGTCTCTGTCTCTGTCTCTGTATCTGTCTCTGTCTCTGTCTCTGTCTCTGTGTCCGTCTCTGTCCCTGGCTCTGTTTCTGCCTCTGTCTCCGTCTCTGTCTCTGTCCCGGTCTTTGTCTCCGCCTCTGTCTCTGTCTCTGTCTCTGTCTCTGTCTCTGTCTCTGCCTCTGTCACCGTCTCTGTCTCTGTCTCTGTCTCTGTCTCTGTCTCTGTCTCTGTCTCTGTCTCTGTCTCTGTCTCTGTCTCTGTCTCCGTCTCTGTCCATGGCTCTGTCTCTGCCTCTGTCTCTGTCTCGGTCTTTGTCTCTGTCTCTGTCTCTGTCTCTGTCTCTGTCTCTGTCTCTGTCTCTGTCTCTGTCTCTGTCTCTGCCTCTGCCTCTGCCCCTGTCTCTGTCTCTGTCTCTGTCGCTGTCTCTCCCTCTGTCCCTGTCTCGGTCTCTGTCCCCGGCTCTGTCTCTGCCTCTGTCACTGGCTCGGTCTTTGTCTGTGTCTCTGTCTCTGTCTCTGTCTCTGTCTCTGTCTCTGTCTCTGTCTCTGTCTGCGTATCTGTCTCTGTCCCCGTCTCTGTCCCAGTCTCTGTCTCTGTCTCCGTCTCTGTCCCTGGCTCTGTCTGTGCCTCTGTCACCGTCTCTGTCTCTGTCTCGGTCTTTGCCTCTGTCTCTGTCTCTGTCTCTGTCTCTGTCTCTGTCTGAGACTCTGCCTCTGTCTCTGTCTCTGTCTCTGTCTCTGTCTCTGTCTCTGTCTCTGTCTCTGTCTCTGTCTCCGTCTCTGTCCCTGGCTCTGTATCTGCCTCTGTCTCCGTCTCTGTCTCTGTCTCGGTCTTTGTCTCCGCCTCTGTCTCCGTCTCTGTCTCTGTCTCTGTCTGTATCTCCGTCTCTGTCTCTGTCCCTGTTTCTGTCTCTGTCTCTGTCTCTGTCTCTGTCTCTGTCTCTGTCTCTGTCTCGGTCTTTTCTCCGTCTCTGTCTCCGTCTCTGTCTCTGTCACTGTCTCTGTCTCTGTCTCTGCCTCTGTCACCGTCTCTGTCACCGTCTCTGTCTCTGTCTCGGTCTTTGTCTCTGTCTCTGTCTCTGTTTCTGTCTCTGTCCCTGTCCCTGTCACTGTCTCTGTCTCTGTCTCTGTCTCTGTCTCTGTCTCTGTCTCTGTCTCTGTCACTGTCTCTGTCTCTGTCCCTGTCTCTGTCTCTGTCTCTGTCTCTGTCTCTGTCTCTGTCTCTGTCTCTGTCTATGTCTCTGTCTCTGTCTCTGTCTCTGTCTCTGTCTCTGCCTCTGTCTCTGTCTCTGTCTCAGTCACTGTCTCTGACTCTGTGTCTATCTCTGCCTCTGACTCTATCGCTGCCGCTGTCTATGTCTCTGTCTCTGTCTGCGTATCTGTCCCTGTCTCTGTCTCTGTCTCTGACTCTGTTTCAGTCTCTATCTCCGTCTCTGTCTCTGTCTCTGTCTCTATCTCTGTCTCTGTCTCTGCCTCTGCCCCTGTCTCTGTCTCTGTCTCTGTCGCTGTCTCTCCCTCTGTCCCTGTCTCCGTCTCTGTCCCTGGCTCTGTCTCTGCCTCTGTCTCCGTCTCTGTCTCTGTCTCCGTCTTTGTCTCCGTCTCTGTCTCTGTCTCTGTCTCTGTCTCTGTCTCTGTCTCTGTCTCTGTCTCTGTCTCTGTCTCTGTCTCTGTCTCTGTCTCTGTCTCTGTCTCTGTCTCTGTCTCTGTCTCTGTCTCTGTCTCTGTCTCTGTCTCTGTCTCTGTCTCTGTCTCTGTCTCTGTCTCTGTCTCTGTCTCTGTCTCTGTCTCTGTCTCTGTCTCTGTCTCTGTCTCTGTCTCTGTCTCTGTCTCTGTCTCTGTCTCTGTCTCTGTCTCTGTCCCTGTCTCTGTCTGAGACTCTGCCTCTGTCTCTGTCTCTGTCTCTGTCTCTGTCTCTGTCTCTGTCTCTGTCTCTGTCTCTGCTTCTGTCTCTGCCTCTGTCTCTGTCTCTGTCTCTGTCTCTGTTGCTGTCTCTCCCTCTGTCTCTGTCTCTGTCTCTGTCCCTGGCTCTGTCTCTGCCTCTGTCTCCGTCTCTGACTCTGTTTCAGTCTCTATCTCCGTCTCTGTCTCTGTCTCTGTCTCTCTCTCTGTCTCTGTCTCTGCCTCTGCCCCTGTCTCTCTCTCTGTCTCTGTCGCTGTCTCTCCCTCTGTCCCTGTCTCCGTCTCTGTCCCTGGCTCTGTCTCTGCCTCTGTCTCCGCCTCTGTCTCTGTCTCGGTCTTTGTCTCCGTCTCTGTCTCTGTCTCTGTCTCTGTCTCTGACTCTGTCTCTGTCTCTGTCTCTGTCTCTGTCTCTGTCTCTGTCTCTGTCTCTGTCTCTGTCTCTGTCTCTGTCTCTGTCTCTGTCTCTGTCTCTGTCTCTGTCTCTGTCTCTGTCTGTGTCTCTGTCTCCGTCTCTGACTCTGTTTCTGTCTCTATCTCCGTCTCTGTCTCTGTCTCTGTCTCTGTCTCTGTCTCTGTCTCTGTCCCTGTCCCTGTCACTGTCTCTGTCTCTGTCTCTGTCTCTGTCTCTGTCTCTGTCTCTGTCTCTGTCTCTGTCACTGTCTCTGTCTCCGTCTCTGTCTCTGTCTCTGTCTCTGTCTCTGTCTCTGTCTCTGTCTCTGTCTCTGTCTCTGTCTCTGTCTCTGTCTCTGTCTCTGTCTCTGCCTCTGTCTCTGTCTCTGTCTCTGTCTCTGTCTCTGTCTCTGTTTCTGTCTCTGTCTCTGTCTCTGTCTGTGTCTCTGTCTCCGTCTCTGCCTCTGTCTCCGTCTCTGTCTCTGTCTCGGTCTTTGTCTCCGTCTCTGTCTCTGTCTCTGTCTCTGTCTCTGTCTCTGTCTGTGTCTCTGTCTCCGTCTCTGACTCTGTTTCTGTCTCTATCTCCGTCTCTGTCTCTGTCTCTGTCTCTGTCTCTGTCTCTGTCTCTGTCCCTGTCCCTGTCACCGTCTCTGTCTCTGTCTCTGTCTCTGTCTCTGTCTCTGTCTCTGCCTCTGTCTCTGTCTCTGTCTCAGTCACTGTCTCTGACTCTGTGTCTATCTCTGTCTCTGTTTCTGTCTCTGTCTCTGTCTCTGTCTGTGTCTCTGCCTCTCTCTCCGTCTCTGTGTCTGTCTCGGTCTTTGTCTCCGTCTCTGTCTCTGTCTCTGTCTCTGTCTCTGTCTCTGTCTGTGTCTCTGTCTCCGTCTCTGACTCTGTTTCTGTCTCTATCTCCGTCTCTATCTCTGTCTCTGTCTCTGTCTCTGTCTCTGTCTCTGTCCCTGTCCCTGTCACTGTCTCTGTCTCTGTCTCTGTCTCTGTCTCTGTCTCTGTCTCTGTCTCTGTCTCTGTCTCTGTCTCTGTCACTGTCTCTGTCTCTGTCCCTGTCTCTGTCTCTGTCTCTGTCTCTGTCTCTGTCTCTGTCTCTGTCTCTGTCTCTGTCTCTGTCTCTGTCTCTGCCTCTGTCTCTGTCTCTGTCTCAGTCACTGTCTCTGACTCTGTGTCTATCTCTGCCTCTGACTCTGTCGCTGCCGCTGTCTATGTCTCTGTCTCTGTCTGCGTATCTGTCTCTGTCTCCGTCTCTGTCCCAGTCTCTGTCTCTGTCTCCGTCTCTGTCCCTGGCTCTGTCTGTGCCTCTGTCACCGTCTCTGTCTCTGTCTCGGTCTTTGCCTCTGTCTCTGTCTCTGTCTCTGTCTCTGTCTCTGTCTGAGACTCTGCCTCTGTCTCTGTCTCTGTCTCTGTCTCTGTCTCTGTCTCTGACTCTGTCTCTGTCTCTGTCTCTGTCTCCGTCTCTGTCCCTGGCTCTGTATCTGCCTCTGTCTCCGTCTCTGTCTCTGTCTCGGTCTTTGTCTCCGCCTCTGTCTCCGTCTCTGTCTCTGTCTCTGTCTGTATCTCCGTCTCTGTCTCTGTCCCTGTTTCTGTCTCTGTCTCTGTCTCTGTCTCTGTCTCTGTCTCTGTCTCTGTCTCGGTCTTTTCTCCGTCTCTGTCTCCGTCTCTGTCTCTGTCACTGTCTCTGTCTCTGTCTCTGCCTCTGTCACCGTCTCTGTCACCGTCTCTGTCTCTGTCTCTGTCTTTGTCTCTGTCTCTGTCTCTGTTTCTGTCTCTGTCCCTGTCCCTGTCACTGTCTCTGTCTCTGTCTCTGTCTCTGTCTCTGTCTCTGTCTCTGTCTCTGTCACTGTCTCTGTCTCTGTCCCTGTCTCTGTCTCTGTCTCTGTCTCTGTCTCTGTCTCTGTCTCTGTCTATGTCTCTGTCTCTGTCTCTGTCTCTGTCTCTGTCTCTGTCTCTGTCTCTGCCTCTGTCTCTGTCTCTGTCTCAGTCACTGTCTCTGACTCTGTGTCTATCTCTGCCTCTGACTCTGTCGCTGCCGCTGTCTATGTCTCTGTCTCTGTCTGCGTATCTGTCCCTGTCTCTGTCTCTGTCTCTGACTCTGTTTCAGTCTCTATCTCCGTCTCTGTCTCTGTCTCTGTCTCTATCTCTGTCTCTGTCTCTGCCTCTGCCCCTGTCTCTGTCTCTGTCTCTGTCGCTGTCTCTCCCTCTGTCCCTGTCTCCGTCTCTGTCCCTGGCTCTGTCTCTGCCTCTGTCTCCGTCTCTGTCTCTGTCTCCGTCTTTGTCTCCGTCTCTGTCTCTGTCTCTGTCTCTGTCTCTGTCTCTGTCTCTGTCTCTGTCTCTGTCTCTGTCTCTGTCTCTGTCTCTGTCTCTGTCTCTGTCTCTGTCTCTGTCTCTGTCTCTGTCTCTGTCTCTGTCTCTGTCCCTGTCTCTGTCTGAGACTCTGCCTCTGTCTCTGTCTCTGTCTCTGTCTCTGTCTCTGTCTCTGTCTCTGTCTCTGCTTCTGTCTCTGCCTCTGTCTCTGTCTCTGTCTCTGTCTCTGTTGCTGTCTCTCCCTCTGTCTCTGTCTCTGTCTCTGTCCCTGGCTCTGTCTCTGCCTCTGTCTCCGTCTCTGACTCTGTTTCAGTCTCTATCTCCGTCTCTGTCTCTGTCTCTGTCTCTCTCTCTGTCTCTGTCTCTGCCTCTGCCCCTGTCTCTCTCTCTGTCTCTGTCGCTGTCTCTCCCTCTGTCCCTGTCTCCGTCTCTGTCCCTGGCTCTGTCTCTGCCTCTGTCTCCGCCTCTGTCTCTGTCTCGGTCTTTGTCTCCGTCTCTGTCTCTGTCTCTGTCTCTGTCTCTGACTCTGTCTCTGTCTCTGTCTCTGTCTCTGTCTCTGTCTCTGTCTCTGTCTCTGTCTCTGTCTCTGTCTCTGTCTCTGTCTCTGTCTCTGTCTGTGTCTCTGTCTCCGTCTCTGACTCTGTTTCTGTCTCTATCTCCGTCTCTGTCTCTGTCTCTGTCTCTGTCTCTGTCTCTGTCTCTGTCCCTGTCCCTGTCACTGTCTCTGTCTCTGTCTCTGTCTCTGTCTCTGTCTCTGTCTCTGTCACTGTCTCTGTCTCTGTCCCTGTCTCTGTCTCTGTCTCTGTCTCTGTCTCTGTCTCTGTCTCTGTCTCTGTCTCTGTCTCTGTCTCTGTCTCTGTCTCTGTCTCTGCCTCTGTCTCTGTCTCTGTCTCAGTCACTGTCTCTGACTCTGTGTCTATCTCTGCCTCTGACTCTGTCGCTGCCGCTGTCTATGTCTCTGTCTCTGTCTGCGTATCTGTCTCTGCCTCCGTCTCTGTCCCAGTCTCTGTCTCTGTCTCCGTCTCTGTCCCTGGCTCTGTCTGTGCCTCTGTCACCGTCTCTGTCTCTGTCTCGGTCTTTGCCTCTGTCTCTGTCTCTGTCTGAGACTCTGTCTCTGTCTCTGTCTCTGTCTCTGTCTCTGTCTCTGTCTCTGTCTCTGTCTCTGTCTCTGTCTCTGTCTCCGTCTCTGTCCCTGGCTCTGTATCTGCCTCTGTCTCCGTCTCTGTCTCTGTCTCGGTCTTTGTCTCCTGCTCTGTCTCCGTCTCTGTCTCTGTCTCTGTCTCTATCTCCGTCTCTGTCTCTGTCCCTGTTTCTGTCTCTGTCTCTGTCTCTGTCCCTGTCTCTGTCTCTGTCTCTGTCTCGGTCTTTTCTCCGTCTCTGTCTCCGTCTCTGTCTCTGTCCCTGTCTCTATCTCCGTCTCTGTCTCTGTCTCTGTCACTGTCTCTGTCTCTGTCTCTGCCTCTGTCACCGTCTCTGTCACCGTCTCTGTCTCTGTCTCGGTCTTTGTCTCTGTCTCTGTCTCTGTTTCTGTCTCTGTCTCTGTCTCTGTCTCTGTCTCTGTCACTGTCTCTGTCTCTGTCTCTGTCTCTGTCTCTGTCTCTGTCTCTGTCTCTGTCTCTGTCTCTGTCTCTGTCTCTGTCTCTGTCTCTGTCGCTGTCTCTGTCTCTGCCTCTGTCTCTGTCTCTGTCTCAGTCTCTGTCTCTGTCTCTGTGTCTATCTCTGCCTCTGACTCTGTCGCTGCCCCTGTCTATGTCTCTGTCTCTGTCTGCGTATCTGTCTCTGTCTCCGTCTCTGTCCCAGTCTCTGTCCCTGTCTCCGTCTCTGTCCCTGGTTCTGTCTCTGCCTCTGTCTCCGTCTCTGTCTCTGTCTCGGTCTTTGTCTCCGTCTCTGTCTCTGTCTCTGCCTCTGACCCTGTCGCTGCCCCTGTCTATGTCTCTGTCTCTATCTCCGTCTCCGTCTCTGTCTCTGCCCCGGTCTTTGCCTCCGCCTCTGTCTCTGTCTCTGTCTCTGTCACTGTCTCTGTCTCTGTCTCTGTCTCTATCTCCGTCTCTGTCTCTGTGTCTGCCTCTGTCTCTGTCTCTGTCTCTGTCTCTGTCTCTGTCTCTGTCTCTGCCTCTGTCTCTGTCTCTGTCTCTGTCGCTGTCTCTCCCTCTGTCTCTGTCTCTGTCTCTGTCTCTGTCTCTGTCTCTGTCTCTGTCTCTGCCTCTGTCTCTGTCTCTGTCTCAGTCTCTGCCTCTGTCTCTGTGTCTATCTCTGCCTCTGACTCTGTCGCTGCCCCTGTCTATGTCTCTGTCTCTGTCTGCGTATCTGTCTCTGTCTCCGTCTCTGTCCCGGTCTCTGTATCTGTCTCCGTCTCTGTCCCTGGCTCTGGCTGTGCCTCTGTCACCGTCTCTGTCTCTGTCTCTGTCTCTGTCTCTGTCTCTGTCTCTGTCTCTGTCCATGTCTCTGTTTCTGTCTCTGTCTCTGTCTCTCTCTCTGTCTCTGTCTCTGTCTCTGTCTCTGTCTCTGTCTCTGTCTCTGTCTCTGTCTCAGTCTCTGTCTCTGTCTCTGTGTCTATCTCTGCCTCTGACTCTGTCGCTGCCCCTGTCTATGTCTCTGTCTCTGTCTGCGTATCTGTCTCTGTCTCCGTCTCTGTCCCAGTCTCTGTATCTGTCTCCGTCTCTGTCCCTGGCTCTGTCTGTGCCTCTGTCACCGTCTCTGTCTCTGTCTCTGTCTCTGTCTCTGTCTCTGTCTCTGTCTCTGTCCATGTCTCTGTTTCTGTCTCTGTCTCTGTCTCTGTCTCTGTCTCTGTCTCTGTCTCTGTCTCTGTCTCTGTCTCTGTCTCTGTCTCTGTCTCTGCCTCTGCCTCTGCCTCTGACTCTGTCTCTGTCTCTGTCGCTGTCTCTCCCTCTGTCCCTGTCTCCGTCTCTGTCCCTGGCTCTGTCTCTGCCTCTGTCTCCGTCTCTGTCTCTGTCTCGGTCTTTGTCTCCGTCCCTGTCTCCGTCTCTGCCTCTGACTCTGTCGCTGCCCCTATCTATGTCTCTGTCTCTGTCTGCGTATCTGTCTCTGTCTCTGTCTCTATCTCCGTCTCTGTCTCTGTCTCTGTCTCTGTCTCTGTCTCTGTCTCTGCCTCTGTCACCGTCTCTGTCTCTGTCTCGGTCTTTGTCTCTGTCTCTGTCTCTGTCTCTGGCTCTGTCTCTGTCTCTGTCTCTGTCTCTGTCTCTGTCTCTGTCTCTGTCTCTGTCTCTGTCTCTGTCACTGTCTCTGTCTCTGTCTCTGTCTCTGTCTCTGTCTCTGTCTCTGTCTCTGTCTCTGTCTCTGTCCCTGTCTCTGTCTCTGTCTCTGTCTCTGTCTCTGCCTCTGTCACTGTCTCTATCTCTGTCTCTGCCTCTGTCTCTGTCTCTGTCTCTGTCTCTGTCGCTGTCTCTCCCTCTGTCTCTGTCTCTGTCTCTGTCCCTGTCTCTGTATGAGACTCTGTCTCTGTCTCTGTCTCTGTCTCTGTCTCTGTCTCTGTCTCTGTCTCTGTCTCTGTCTCTGTCTCTGTCTCTGTCTCTGTCTCTGTCTCTGTCTCTGTCTCTGTCTCTGTCTCTGTCTCTGTCTCTGTCTCTGTCTCTGTCTCTGTCTCTGCCTCTGCCTCTGTCTCTGTCTCTGTCTCTGCCTCTGACTCTGTCGCTGCCCCTGTCTATGTCTCTGTCTTTGTCTCCGCCTCTGTCTCTGTCTCTGTCTCTGTCTCTGTCTCTGCCTCTGTCGCCGTCTCTGTCTCTGTCTCGGTGTTTGTCTCTGTCTCTGTCTCTGTCTCTGTCTCTGTCTCTGTCTCTGTCTCTGTCTCTGTCTCTGTCTCTGTCTCTGTCTCTGTCTCTGTCTCTGTCCCTGTCTCTGTCTCTGTCTCTGTCTCTGTCTCTGTCTCTGTCTCTGTATCTATCTCTGCCTCTGACTCTGTCACTGTCTCTATCTCTGTCTCTGCCTCTGTCTCTGTCTCTGGCTCTGTCTCTGTCGCTGTCTCTCCCTCTGTCTCTGTCTCTGTCTCTGTCCCTGTCTCTGTATGAGACTCTGTCTCTGTCTCTGTCTCTGTCTCTGTCTCTGTCTCTGTCTCTGTCTCTGTCTCTGTCTCTGTCTCTGTCTCTGTCTCTGTCTCTGTCTCTGTCTCTGTCTCTGTCTCTGTCTCTGTCTCTGTTTCTGTCTCTGTCTCTGTCTCTGTCTCTGTCTCTGTCTCTGTCTCTGTCTCTGTCTCTGTCTCTGTCTCTGTCTCTGTTTCTGTCTCTGTCTCTGTCTCTGTCTCTGTCTGTGTCTCTGTCTCTGCCTCTGTCTCTGTCTCCGTCTCTGTCCCTGTCTCGGTCTTTGTCTCCGTCTCTGTCTCTGTCTCTGTCTCTGTCTCTGTCTCTGGCTCTGTCCCTGTCTCTGTCTCTGTCTCTGTCTCTGTCTCTGTCTCTGTCTCTGTCTCTGCCTCTGTCACTGTCTCTATCTCTGTCTCTGCCTCTGTCTCTGTCTCTGTCTCTGTCTCTGTCTCTGTCTCTGTCTCTGCCTCTGTCTCTGTCTCCGTCTCAGTCACTGTTTCTGACTCTGTGTCTATCTCTGCCTCTGACTTTGTCGCTGCCGCTGTCTATGTCTCTGTCTCTGTCTGCGTATCTGTCTCTGTCTCCGTCACTGTCCCAGTCTCTGTCTCTGTCTCGGTCTCTGTCCCTGGCTCTGTCTCTGCCTCTGTCTCCGTCTCTGACTCTGTTTCTGTCTCTATCTCCGTCTCTGTCTCTGTCTCTGTCTCTGTCTCTGCCTCTGTCTCTGCTTCCGCCTCTGCCTCTGTCTCTGTCTCTGTCTCTGTCTCTGTCTCTGTCTCTGTCTCTGTCTCTGTCTCTGTCTCTGTCTCTGTCACTGTCTCTGTCTCTGTCCCTGTCTCTGTCTCTGTCTCTGTCTCTGTCTCTGTCTCTGTCTCTGTCTCTGTCTCTGTCTCTGTCTCTGTCTCTGTCTCTGTCTCTGTCACTGTCTCTGTCTCTGTCTCTGCCTCTGTCTCTGTCTCTGTCTCAGTCACTGTTTCTGACTCTGTGTCTATCTCTGCCTCTGACTCTGTCGCTGCCGCTGTCTATGTCTCTGTCTCAGTCACTGTTTCTGACTCTGTGTCTATCTCTGCCTCTGACTCTGTCGCTGCCGCTGTCTATGTCTCTGTCTCTGTCTGCGTATCTGTCTCTGTCTCCGTCTCTGTCCCAGTCTCTGTCTCTGTCTCCGTCTCTGTCCTTGGCTCTGTCTGTGCCTCTGTCTCCGTCTCTGTCTCTGTCTCTGTCTCTGTCTCTGTCTCTGCCTCTGCCTCTGTCTCTGTCTCCGTCTCTGTCTCTGTCTCTGTCTCTGTCTCTGTCTCTGTCTCTGTCTCTGTCTCTGTCTCTGTCCCTGTCACTGTCTCTGTCTCTGTCTCTGTCTCTGTCTCTGTCTCTGTCTCTGTATCTATCTCTGCCTCTGACTCTGTCGCTGCCCCTGTCTCTGTCCCAGTCTCTGTTTGTGTCTCTGCCTCTGCCTCTGTCTCTGTCTCTGTCTCTGTTGCTGTCTCTCCCTCTGTCTCTGTTTCCGTCTCTGTCTCTGTCTCTGTCTCTGTCTCTGTCTCTGTCTCTGCCTCTGCCTCAGTCACTGTCTCTATCTCTGTCTCTGCCTCTGTCTCTGTCTCTGTCTCTGTCTCTGTCGCTGTCTCTCCCTCTGTCTCTGTCTCTGTCTCTGTCCCTGTCTCTGTCTGAGACTCTGCCTCTGTCTCTGTCTCTGTCTCTGTCTCTGTCGCTGTCTCTCCCTCTGTCCCTGTCTCCGTCTCTGTCCCTGGCTGTGTCTCTGCCTCTGTCTCCGTCTCTGTCTCTGTCTCGGTCTTTGTCTCCGTCTCTGTCTCTGTCTCTGTCTCTGTCTCTGTCTCTGGCTCTGTCTCTGTCTCTGTCTCTGTCTCTGTCTGTGTCTCTGTCTCTGTCTCTGTCACCGTCTCTGTCTCTGTCTCGGTCTTTGTCTCTGTCTCTGTCTCTGTCTCTGTCTCTGTCTGAGACTCTGCCTCTGTCTCTGTCTCTGTATCTGTCTGAGACTCTGCCTCTGTCTCTGTCTCTGTCTCTGTCTCCGTCTCTGTCTCTGTCTCTGTCTCCGTCTCTGTCCCTGGCTCTGTATCTGCCTCTGTCTCCGTCACTGTCTCTGTCTCGGTCTTTGTCTCCGCCTCTGTCTCAGTCTCTGTTTCTGTCTCTGTCTCTATCTCCGTCTCTGTCTCTGTCCCTGTCTCTGTCTCTGTCTCTGTCTCTGTCTCTGTCTCTGTATCTGTCTCTGTCTCTGTCTCTGTCTCTGTCTCTGTCTCTGTCTCTGTCTCTGTCTCTGTCTCTGTCTCTGTCTCTGCCTCTGCCTCTGTCTCTGTCTCTGTCTCTGTCGCTGTCTCTCCCTCTGTCCCTGTCTCCGTCTCTGTCCCTGGCTCTGTCTCTGTCCCTGGCTCTGTCTCTGCCTCTGTCTCCGTCTCTGACTCTGTTTCTGTCTCTATCTCCGTCTCTGTCTCTGTCTCTGTCTCTGTCTCTGTCTCTGCCTCTGTCTCTGCCTCTGCCTCTGCCTCTATCTCTGTCTCTGTCTCTGTCTCTGTCGCTGTCTCTCCCTCTGTCCCTGTCTCCGTCTCTGTCCCTGGCTGTGTCTCTGCCTCTGTCTCCGTCTCTGTCTCTGTCTCGGTCTTTGTCTCCGTCTCTGTCTCTGTCTCTGTCTCTGTCTCTGTCTCTGTCTCTGTCTCTGCCTCTGCCTCTGTCTCTGTCTCTGTCTCTGTCTCTGTCCCTGTCTCTGTCTCTGTCTCTGTCGCTGTCTCTCCCTCTGTCTCTGTCTCTGCCTCTGACCCTGGCTGTGTCTCTGCCTCTGTCTCCGTCTCTGTCTCTGTCTCGGTCTCTGTCTCCGTCTCTGTCTCTGTCTCTGTCTCTGTCTCTGTCTGAGACTCTGCCTCTATCTCTGTCTCTGTCTCTGTCTCTGTCTCTGTCTCTGTCTCTGTCTCTGTCTCCGTCTCTGTCCCTGGCTCTGTATCTGCCTCTGTCTCCGTCACTGTCTCTGTCTCGGTCTTTGTCTCCGCCTCTGTCTCAGTCTCTGTCTCTGTCTCTGTCTCTATCTCCGTCTCTGTCTCAGTCACTGTTTCTGACTCTGTGTCTATCTCTGCCTCTGACTCTGTCGCTGCCGCTGTCTATGTCTCTGTCTCAGTCACTGTTTCTGACTCTGTGTCTATCTCTGCCTCTGACTCTGTCGCTGCCGCTGTCTATGTCTCTGTCTCTGTCTGCGTATCTGTCTCTGTCTCCGTCTCTGTCCCAGTCTCTGTCTCTGTCTCCGTCTCTGTCCTTGGCTCTCTCTGTGCCTCTGTCTCCGTCTCTGTCTCTGTCTCTGTCTCTGCCTCTGCCTCTGTCTCTGTCTCCGTCTCTGTCCCTGTCTCGGTCTTTGTCTCCGTCTCTGTCTCTGTCTCTGTCTCTGTCTCTGTCTCTGGCTCTGTCTCTGTCTCTGTCTCTGTCTCTGTCGCTGTCTCTGTCTCTGTCTCTGTCACTGTCTCTGTCTCTGTCCCCGTCTCTGTCTCTGTCTCTGTCTCTGTCTCTGTCTCTGTCTCTGTCTCTGTCTCTGTCTCTGTCTCCGTCTCTGTCTCTGTCTCTGTCTCTGTCTGAGACTCTGCCTGTGTCTCTGTGTCTGTCTCTGTCTCTGTCTCTGTCTCTGTCTCTGTCTCTGTCTCTGTCTCTGTCTCTGTCTCGGTCTTTGTCTCCGTCTCTGTCTCTGTATCTGTCTCTGTCTCTGTCTCTGTCTCTGTCTCTGTCTCTGTATCTGTCTCTGTCTCTGTCTCTGTATCTGTCTCTGTCTGTGCCTCTGACTCTGTCCCCGTATCTGTCTCTGTCTCTGTTTCTGTCTCTGCCTCTGTCCCTGTCTCTGCCTCTGTCTCTGTCCCTGTCCCTCCGCCTGGCCCTGTCGCTGTCTCTGTCTCTGTCTCTGTCTCTGTCTCTGTCTCTGTCTCTGTCTCTGTCTCCGTCTCTGTCTCTGTCACTGTCTCTGTCTCTGTCCCTGTCTCTGTCTCTGTCTCTGTCTCAGTCTCTGTCTCTGTCTCTGTCTCTATCTCCGTCTCTGTCTCTGTCCCTGTCTCTGTCTCTGTCTCTGTCTCTGTCTCTGTCTCTGTCTCTGTCTCTGCCTCTGTCACTGTCTCTATCTCTGTCTCTGCCTCTGTCTCTGTCTCTGGCTCTGTCTCTGTCGCTGTCTCTCCCTCTGTCTCTGTCTCTGTCTCTGTCCCTGTCTCTGTATGAGACTCTGTCTCTGTCTCTGTCTCTGTCTCTGTCTCTGTCTCTGTCTCTGTCTCTGTCTCTGTCTCTGTCTCTGTCTCTGTCTCTGTCTCTGTCTCTGTATCTGTCTCTGTCTCTGTCTCTGTATCTGTCTCTGTCTGTGCCTCTGACTCTGTCCCCGTATCTGTCTCTGTCTCTGTTTCTGTCTCTGCCTCTGTCCCTGTATCTGCCTCTGTCTCTGTCCCTGTCACTCCGCCTGGCCCTGTCGCTGTCTCTGTCTCTGTCTCTGTCTATGCATGTGTCTCTGTCTCTGTCTCCGTCTCTGTCTCTGTCTTAGTCTGTGTCTCTGTCTCTGTGTCTATCTCTGCCTCTGACTCTGTCGCTGTCCCTGTCTGTGTCTCTGTCTCTGTCTCCGTCTGCGTCTCTGACTCTGCCTCCGTCTCTGTCCCAGTCTCTGTCTCTGTCTCCGTCTCTGTCTGTGTCTCTGCCTCTGCCTCTGTCTGTGTCTCTGTCTCTGTCTCTGTCGCTGTCACTCCCTCTGTCTGTGTCTCCGTCTCTGTCCCTGTCTCTGTCTCTGCCTCTGTCTCCGTCTCTGTCTCTGTCTCTGCCTCTGTCCCTGTCTCTGCCTCTGTCTCTGTCACTGTCTCTGTCTCTGTCTCTGCCTCTGTCTCTGTCTCTGTCTCTGTCTCTGTCTCTGTCTCTGTCGCTGTCTCTCCCTCTGTCTCTGTCTCCGTCGCTGTCCTTGGCTCTGTCTCTGCCTCTGTCTCCGTCTCTGTCTCTGTCTCTGTCTCTGTCTCTGTCTCTGTCTCTGTCTCTGTCCCTGTCTCTGTCTCTGTCTGAGACTCTGCCTCTGTCTCTGTCTCTGTCTCAATCTCCGTCTCTGTCTCCGTCTCTGCTTCTGTCTCTGTCTCTGTCTCTGTCTCTGTCTCTGTCTCTGTCTCTGTCTCTGTCTCTGTCTCTGTCTCCGTCTCTGTCTCTGTCTCTGTCTCCGTCTCTGTCCCTGGCTCTGTATCTGCCTCTGTCTCCGTCACTGTCTCTGTCTCGGTCTTTGTCTCCGCCTCTGTCTCAGTCTCTGTTTCTGTCTCTGTCTCTATCTCCGTCTCTGTCTCTGTCCCTGTCTCTGTCTCTGTCTCTGTCTCTGTCTCTGTCTCTGTATCTGTCTCTGTCTCTGTCTCTGTCTCTGTCTCTGTCTCTGTCTCTGTCTCTGTCTCTGTCTCTGTCTCTGTCTCTGCCTCTGCCTCTGTCTCTGTCTCTGTCTCTGTCGCTGTCTCTCCCTCTGTCCCTGTCTCCGTCTCTGTCCCTGGCTCTGTCTCTGTCCCTGGCTCTGTCTCTGCCTCTGTCTCCGTCTCTGACTCTGTTTCTGTCTCTATCTCCGTCTCTGTCTCTGTCTCTGTCTCTGTCTCTGTCTCTGCCTCTGTCTCTGCCTCTGCCTCTGCCTCTATCTCTGTCTCTGTCTCTGTCTCTGTCGCTGTCTCTCCCTCTGTCCCTGTCTCCGTCTCTGTCCCTGGCTGTGTCTCTGCCTCTGTCTCCGTCTCTGTCTCTGTCTCGGTCTTTGTCTCCGTCTCTGTCTCTGTCTCTGTCTCTGTCTCTGTCTCTGTCTCTGTCTCTGCCTCTGCCTCTGTCTCTGTCTCTGTCTCTGTCTCTGTCCCTGTCTCTGTCTCTGTCTCTGTCGCTGTCTCTCCCTCTGTCTCTGTCTCTGCCTCTGACCCTGGCTGTGTCTCTGCCTCTGTCTCCGTCTCTGTCTCTGTCTCGGTCTCTGTCTCCGTCTCTGTCTCTGTCTCTGTCTCTGTCTCTGTCTGAGACTCTGCCTCTATCTCTGTCTCTGTCTCTGTCTCTGTCTCTGTCTCTGTCTCTGTCTCTGTCTCCGTCTCTGTCCCTGGCTCTGTATCTGCCTCTGTCTCCGTCACTGTCTCTGTCTCGGTCTTTGTCTCCGCCTCTGTCTCAGTCTCTGTCTCTGTCTCTGTCTCTATCTCCGTCTCTGTCTCAGTCACTGTTTCTGACTCTGTGTCTATCTCTGCCTCTGACTCTGTCGCTGCCGCTGTCTATGTCTCTGTCTCAGTCACTGTTTCTGACTCTGTGTCTATCTCTGCCTCTGACTCTGTCGCTGCCGCTGTCTATGTCTCTGTCTCTGTCTGCGTATCTGTCTCTGTCTCCGTCTCTGTCCCAGTCTCTGTCTCTGTCTCCGTCTCTGTCCTTGGCTCTCTCTGTGCCTCTGTCTCCGTCTCTGTCTCTGTCTCTGTCTCTGCCTCTGCCTCTGTCTCTGTCTCCGTCTCTGTCCCTGTCTCGGTCTTTGTCTCCGTCTCTGTCTCTGTCTCTGTCTCTGTCTCTGTCTCTGGCTCTGTCTCTGTCTCTGTCTCTGTCTCTGTCGCTGTCTCTGTCTCTGTCTCTGTCACTGTCTCTGTCTCTGTCCCCGTCTCTGTCTCTGTCTCTGTCTCTGTCTCTGTCTCTGTCTCTGTCTCTGTCTCTGTCTCTGTCTCCGTCTCTGTCTCTGTCTCTGTCTCTGTCTGAGACTCTGCCTGTGTCTCTGTGTCTGTCTCTGTCTCTGTCTCTGTCTCTGTCTCTGTCTCTGTCTCTGTCTCTGTCTCTGTCTCGGTCTTTGTCTCCGTCTCTGTCTCTGTATCTGTCTCTGTCTCTGTCTCTGTCTCTGTCTCTGTCTCTGTATCTGTCTCTGTCTCTGTCTCTGTATCTGTCTCTGTCTGTGCCTCTGACTCTGTCCCCGTATCTGTCTCTGTCTCTGTTTCTGTCTCTGCCTCTGTCCCTGTCTCTGCCTCTGTCTCTGTCCCTGTCCCTCCGCCTGGCCCTGTCGCTGTCTCTGTCTCTGTCTCTGTCTCTGTCTCTGTCTCTGTCTCTGTCTCTGTCTCCGTCTCTGTCTCTGTCACTGTCTCTGTCTCTGTCCCTGTCTCTGTCTCTGTCTCTGTCTCAGTCTCTGTCTCTGTCTCTGTCTCTATCTCCGTCTCTGTCTCTGTCCCTGTCTCTGTCTCTGTCTCTGTCTCTGTCTCTGTCTCTGTCTCTGTCTCTGCCTCTGTCACTGTCTCTATCTCTGTCTCTGCCTCTGTCTCTGTCTCTGGCTCTGTCTCTGTCGCTGTCTCTCCCTCTGTCTCTGTCTCTGTCTCTGTCCCTGTCTCTGTATGAGACTCTGTCTCTGTCTCTGTCTCTGTCTCTGTCTCTGTCTCTGTCTCTGTCTCTGTCTCTGTCTCTGTCTCTGTCTCTGTCTCTGTATCTGTCTCTGTCTCTGTCTCTGTATCTGTCTCTGTCTGTGCCTCTGACTCTGTCCCCGTATCTGTCTCTGTCTCTGTTTCTGTCTCTGCCTCTGTCCCTGTATCTGCCTCTGTCTCTGTCCCTGTCACTCCGCCTGGCCCTGTCGCTGTCTCTGTCTCTGTCTCTGTCTATGCATGTGTCTCTGTCTCTGTCTCCGTCTCTGTCTCTGTCTTAGTCTGTGTCTCTGTCTCTGTGTCTATCTCTGCCTCTGACTCTGTCGCTGTCCCTGTCTGTGTCTCTGTCTCTGTCTCCGTCTGCGTCTCTGACTCTGCCTCCGTCTCTGTCCCAGTCTCTGTCTCTGTCTCCGTCTCTGTCTGTGTCTCTGCCTCTGCCTCTGTCTGTGTCTCTGTCTCTGTCTCTGTCGCTGTCACTCCCTCTGTCTGTGTCTCCGTCTCTGTCCCTGTCTCTGTCTCTGCCTCTGTCTCCGTCTCTGTCTCTGTCTCTGCCTCTGTCCCTGTCTCTGCCTCTGTCTCTGTCACTGTCTCTGTCTCTGTCTCTGCCTCTGTCTCTGTCTCTGTCTCTGTCTCTGTCTCTGTCTCTGTCGCTGTCTCTCCCTCTGTCTCTGTCTCCGTCGCTGTCCTTGGCTCTGTCTCTGCCTCTGTCTCCGTCTCTGTCTCTGTCTCTGTCTCTGTCTCTGTCTCTGTCTCTGTCTCTGTCCCTGTCTCTGTCTCTGTCTGAGACTCTGCCTCTGTCTCTGTCTCTGTCTCAATCTCCGTCTCTGTCTCCGTCTCTGCTTCTGTCTCTGTCTCTGTCTCTGTCTCTGTCTCTGTCTCTGTCTCTGTCTCTGTCTCTGTCTCTGTCTCTGTCTCTGTCTCTGTCTCTGTCTCTGTCTCTGTCTCTGTCTCTGTCTCTGTCTCTGTCTCTGTCTCTGTCTCTGTCTCTGTCTCTGTCTCTGTCTCTGTCTCTGTCTCTGTCTCTGTCTCTGTCTCTGTCTCTGTCTCTGTATCTATCTCTGCCTCTGACTCTGTCGCTGTCCTGTCTCTGTCTCTGTCTCTGCCTCTGTCTCCGTCTCAGTCTCTGTCTCTGTCTCTGTCTCTGTCTCTGTCTGAGACTCTGCCTCTGTCTCTGTCTCTGTCTCTGTCTCTGTCTCTGTCTCTGTCTCCGTCTCTGTCCCTGGCTCTGTATCTGCCTCTGTCTCCGTCACTGTCTCTGTCTCGGTCTTTGTCTCCGCCTCTGTCTCAGTCTCTGTCTCTGTCTCTGTCTCTATCTCCGTCTCTGTCTCTGTCCCTGTCTCTGTCTCGGTCCTTGTCTCTGCCACTGACTCTGTCGCTGCCCCTGTCTCTGTCTCAGTCTCTGTCTCTGTCTCCGTCTCTGTCTGTGTCTCTGCCTCTGCCTCTGTCTCTGTCTCTGTCTCTGTCGCTGTCTCTCCCTCTGTCTCTGTCTCCGTCGCTGTCCCTGGCTCTGTCTCTGCCTCTGTCTCCGTCTCTGTCTCTGTCTCTGTCTCTGTATCTGTCCCGGTCTTTGTCTCCGCCTCTGTCTCTGTCTCTGTCTCTGTCTCTGTCTCTGCCTCTGTCACCGTCTCTGTCTCTGTCTCGGTCTTTGTCTCTGTCTCTGTCTCAGTCTTTGTCTCCGTCTCTGTCTCTGTCTCTGTATCTGTCTCTGTCTCTGTCTCTGCCTCTGTCTCTGTATCTGTCTCTGTCTGTGCCTCTGACTCTGTCCCCGTATCTGTCTCTGTCTCTGTTTCTGTCTCTGCCTCTGTCCCTGTCTCTGCCTCTGTCTCTGTCCCTGTCCCTCCGCCTGGCCCTGTCGCTGTCTCTGTCTCTGTCTATGCATGTGTCTCTGTCTCTGTCTCCGTCTCTGTCTCTGTCTTAGTCTGTGTCTCTGTCTCTGTGTCTATCTCTGCCTCTGACTCTGTCGCTGTCCCTGTCTATGTCTCTGTCTCTGTCTCCGTCTGCGTCTCTGACTCTGCCTCCGTCTCTGTCCCAGTCTCTGTCTCTGTCTCCGTCTCTGTCTGTGTCTCTGCCTCTGCCTCTGTCTGTGTCTCTGTCTCTGTCTCTGTCGCTGTCACTCCCTCTGTCTCTGTCTCCGTCTCTGTCCCTGTCTCTGTCTCTGTCTCTGCCTCTGTCTCCGTCTCTGTCTCTGTCTCTGCCTCTGTCCCTGTCTCTGCCTCTGTCTCTGTCACTGTCTCTGTCTCTGTCTCTGCCTCTGTCTCTGTCTCTGTCTCTGTCTCTGTCTCTGTCTCTGTCGCTGTCTCTCCCTCTGTCTCTGTCTCCGTCGCTGTCCTTGGCTCTGTCTCTGCCTCTGTCTCCGTCTCTGTCTCTGTCTCTGTCTCTGTCTCTGTCTCTGCCTCTGCCTCTGACTCTGTCTCTATCTCTGTCGCTGTCTCTCCCTCTGTCCCTGTCTCCGTCACTGTCCCTGGCTCTGTCTCTGCCTCTGTCTCCGTCTCTGTCTCTGTCTCGGTCTTTGTCTCCGTCTCTGTCTCTGTCTCTGCCTCTGACTCTGTCGCTGCCCCAGTCTATGTCTCTGTCTCTGTCTGCGTATCTGTCTCTGTCTCTATCTCCGTCTCTGTCTCTGTCTCTGTCTCTGTCTCTGTCTCTGTCTCTGTCTCTGCCTCTGTCACCGTCTCTGTCTCTGTCTCGGTCCTTGTCTCTGTCTCTGTCTCTGTCTCTGTCTCTGTCTCTGTCTCTGTCTCTGTCTCTGTCTCCGTCTCTGTCCCTGGCTCTGTCTGTGCCTCTGTCACCGTCTCTGTCTCTGTCTCTGTCTCTGTCTCTGTCTCTGTCTCTGTCTCTGTATCTATCCCTGCCTCTGACTCTGTCGCTGCCCCTGTCTCTGTCCCAGTCTCGGTCTCTGTCTCCGTCTCTGTTTGTGTCTCTGCCTCTGCCTCTGTCTCTGTCTCTGTCTCTGTTGCTGTCTCTCCCTCTGTCTCTGTTACCGTCTCTGTCTCTGTCTCTGTCTCTGTCTCTGCCTCTGCCTCAGTCACTGTCTCTATCTCTGTCTCTGTCTCTGTCTCTGTCTCTGTCTCTGTCTCTGTCTCTGTCTCTGTCTCTGTCGCTGTCTCTCCCTCTGTCTCTGTCTCTGTCTCTGACCCTGGCTGTGTCTCTGCCTCTGTCTCCGTCTCTGTCTCTGTCTCGGTCTTTGTCTCCGTCTCTGTCTCCGTCTCTGTCCCTGTCTCGGTCTTTGTCTCCGTCTCTGTCTCTGTCTCTGTCTCTGTCTCTGGCTCTGTCTCTGTCTCTGTCTCTGTCTCTGTCTCTGTCTCTGTCTCTGTCTCTGTCTCTGTCTCTGTCTCTGTCTCTGTCTCTGTCACTGTCTCTGTCTCTGTCCCTGTCCCTGGCTCTGTCTCTGCCTCTGTCTCCGTCTCTGACTCTGTTTCTGTCTCTATCTCCGTCTCTGTCTCTGTCTCTGTCTCTGTCTCTGCCTCTGTCTCTGCCTCTGCCTCTGCCTCTATCTCTGTCTCTGTCTCTGTCTCTGTCGCTGTCTCCCCCTCTGTCCCTGTCTCCGTCTCTGTCCCTGGCTGTGTCTCTGCCTCTGTCTCCGTCTCTGTCTCTGTCCCGGTCTTTGTCTCCGTCTCTGTCTCTGTCTCTGTCTCTGTCTCTGTCTCTGTCTCTGTCTCTGTCTCTGCCTCTGCCTCTGTCTCTGTCTCTGTCTCTGTCTCTGTCTCTGTCTCTGTCTCTGTCTCTGTCTCTGTCGCTGTCTCTCCCTCTGTCTCTGTCTCTGTCTCTGACCCTGGCTGTGTCTCTGCCTCTGTCTCCGTCTCTGTCTCTGTCTCGGTCTTTGTCTCCGTCTCTGTCTCCGTCTCTGTCCCTGTCTCGGTCTTTGTCTCCGTCTCTGTCTCTGTCTCTGTCTCTGTCTCTGGCTCTGTCTCTGTCTCTGTCTCTGTCTCTGTCTCTGTCTCTGTCTCTGTCTCTGTCTCTGTCTCTGTCTCTGTCTCTGTCTCTGTCACTGTCTCTGTCTCTGTCCCTGTCTCTGTCTCTGTCTCTGTCTCTGTCTCTGTCTCTGTCTCTGTCTCTGTCTCTGTCTCTGTCTCTGTCTCTGTCTCTGTCTCTGTCTCTGTCTCTGTCTCTGTCTCTGTCTCTGTCTCTGTCTCTGTCTCTGTCTCTGTCTCTGTCTCTGTCTCTGTCTCTGTCTCTGTCTCTGTCTCTGCCTCTGTCTCTGTCTCTGTCTCAGTCACTGTTTCTGACTCTGTGTCTATCTCTGCCTCTGACTCTGTCGCTGCCGCCGTCTATGTCTCTGTCTCAGTCACTGTTTCTGACTCTGTGTCTATCTCTGCCTCTGATTCTGTCGCTGCCGCTGTCTATGTCTCTGTCTCTATCTGCGTATCTGTCTCTGTCTCCGTCTCTGTCCCAGTCTCTGTCTCTGTCTCCGTCTCTGTCCTTGGCTCTGTCTGTGCCTCTGTCTCCGTCTCTGTCTCTGTCTCTGTCTCTGTCTCTGCCTCTGCCTCTGTCTCTGTCTCCGTCTCTGTCCCTGTCTCGGTCTTTGTCTCCGTCTCTGTCTCTGTCTCTGTCTCTGTCTCTGTCTCTGGCTCTGTCTCTGTCTCTGTCTCTGTCTCTGTCGCTGTCTCTGTCTCTGTCTCTGTCACTGTCTCTGTCTCTGTCCCTGTCTCTGTCTCTGTCTCTGTCTCTGTCTCTGTCTCTGTCTCTGTCTCTGTCTCCGTCTCTGTCCCTGGCTCTGTTTCTGCCTCTGTCTCCGTTTCTGTCTCTGTCCCGGTCTTTGTCTCCGCCTCTGTCTCTGTCTCTGTCTCTGTCTCTGTCTCTGTCTCTATCTCTGTCCCTGTCTCTATCTGAGACTCTGCCTCTGTCTCTGTCTCCGTCTCTGTCTCTGTCTCTGTCTCGGTTTTTGTATCCGTCTCTGTCTGTGTCTCTGCCTCTGCCTCTGTCTCTGTCTCTGTCTCTGTCGCTGTCTCTCCCTCTGTCTCTGTCTCCGTCGCTGTCCCTGGCTCTGTCTCTGCCTCTGTCTCCGTCTCTGTCTCTGTCTCTGTCTCTGTCTCTGCCTCTGTCTCTGTCTCTGTCTCTGTCTCTGTCTCTGTCTCTGTCTCTGTCTCTGTCGCTGTCTCTCCCTCTGTCTCTGTCTCCGTCGCTGTCCTTGGCTCTGTCTCTGCCTCTGTCTCCGTCTCTGTCTCTGTCTCTGTCTCTGCCTCCGTCTCTGTCCCAGTCTCTGTCTCTGTCTCCGTCTCTGTCTGTGTCTCTGCCTCTGCCTCTGTCTGTGTCTCTGTCTCTGTCTCTGTCGCTGTCACTCCCTCTGTCTCTGTCTCCGTCTCTGTCCCTGTCTCTGTCTCTGCCTCTGTCTCCGTCTCTGTCTCTGTCTCTGCCTCTGTCCCTGTCTCTGCCTCTGTCTCTGTCACTGTCTCTGTCTCTGTCTCTGCCTCTGTCTCTGTCTCTGTCTCTGTCTCTGTCTCTGTCTCTGTCTCTGTCGCTGTCTCTCCCTCTGTCTCTGTCTCCGTCGCTGTCCTTGGCTCTGTCTCTGCCTCTGTCTCCGTCTCTGTCTCTGTCTCTGTATCTGTCTCTGTCTCTGTCTCTGTCTCTGTCTCTGCCTCTGCCTCTGACTCTGTCTCTATCTCTGTCGCTGTCTCTCCCTCTGTCCCTGTCTCCGTCACTGTCCCTGGCTCTGTCTCTGCCTCTGTCTCCGTCTCTGTCTCTGTCTCGGTCTTTGTCTCCGTCTCTGTCTCTGTCTCTGCCTCTGACTCTGTCGCTGCCCCAGTCTATGTCTCTGTCTCTGTCTGCGTATCTGTCTCTGTCTCTATCTCCGTCTCTGTCTCTGTCTCTGTCTCTGTCTCTGTCTCTGTCTCTGCCTCTGTCAACGTCTCTGTCTCTGTCTCGGTCCTTGTCTCTGTCTCTGTCTCTGTCTCTGTCTCTGTCTCTGTCTCTGTCTCTGTCTCTGTCTCTGTCTCTGACCCTGGCTGTGTCTCTGCCTCTGTCTCCGTCTCTGTCTCTGTCTCGGTCTTTGTCTCCGTCTCTGTCTCCGTCTCTGTCCCTGTCTCGGTCTTTGTCTCCGTCTCTGTCTCTGTCTCTGTCTCTGTCTCTGGCTCAGTCTCTGTCCCTGGCTCTGTCTGTGCCTCTGTCACCGTCTCTGTCTCTGTCTCTGTCTCTGTCTCTGTCTCTGTCTCTGTATCTATCCCTGCCTCTGACTCTGTCGCTGCCCCTGTCTCTGTCCCAGTCTCGGTCTCTGTCTCCGTCTCTGTTTGTGTCTCTACCTCTGCCTCTGTCTCTGTCTCTGTCTCTGTTGCTGTCTCTCCCTTTGTCTCTGTTACCGTCTCTGTCTCTGTCTCTGTCTCTGTCTCTGCCTCTGCCTCAGTCACTGTCTCTATCTCTGTCTCTGCCTCTGTCTCTGTCTCTGTCTCTGTCTCTGTCGCTGTCTCTACCTCTGTCTCTGTCTCTGTCTCTGTCTCTGTCTCTGTCTCTGTTTCTGTCTCTGTCTCCGTCTCTGTCTCTGTCTCTGTCTCTGTCTCTGTCTCTGTCTCTGTCTCTGTCTCTGTCTCTGTCTCTGCCTCTGCCTCTGTCTCTGTCTCTGTCTCTGTCTCTGTCGCTGTCTCTCCCTCTGTCCCTGTCTCCGTCTCTGTCCCTGGCTCTGTCTCTGTCCCTGGCTCTGTCTCTGCCTCTGTCTCCGTCTCTGACTCTGTTTCTGTCTCTATCTCCGTCTCTGTCTCTGTCTCTGCCTCTGCCTCTGTCTCTGCCTCTGCCTCTGCCTCTATCTCTGTCTCTGTCTCTGTCTCTGTCGCTGTCTCCCCCTCTGTCCCTGTCTCCGTCTCTGTCCCTGGCTGTGTCTCTGCCTCTGTCTCCGTCTCTGTCTCTGTCCCGGTCTTTGTCTCCGTCTCTGTCTCTGTCTCTGTCTCCGTCTCTGACTCTGTTTCTGTCTCTATCTCCGTCTCTGTCTCTGTCTCTGTCTCTGTCTCTGCCTCTGTCTCTGCCTCTGCCTCTGCCTCTGCCTCTATCTCTGTCTCTGTCTCTGTCTCTGACGCTGTCTCTCCCTCTGTCCCTGTCTCCGTCTCTGTCCCTGGCTGTGTCTCTGCCTCTGTCTCCGTCTCTGTCTCTGTCCCGGTCTTTGTCTCCGTCTCTGTCTCTGTCTCTGTCTCTGTCTCTGTCTCTGTCTCTGTCTCTGTCTCTGCCTCTGCCTCTGTCTCTGTCTCTGTCTCTGTCTCTGTCTCTGTCTCTGTCTCTGTCTCTGTCTCTGTCTCTGTCGCTGTCTCTCCCTCTGTCTCTGTCTCTGTCTCTGACCCTGGCTGTGTCTCTGCCTCTGTCTCCGTCTCTGTCTCTGTCTCGGTCTTTGTCTCCGTCTCTGTCTCCGTCTCTGTCCCTGTCTCGGTCTTTGTCTCCGTCTCTGTCTCTGTCTCTGTCTCTGTCTCTGGCTCTGTCTCTGTCTCTGTCTCTGTCTCTGTCTCTGTCTCTGTCTCTGTCTCTGTCTCTGTCTCTGTCTCTGTCTCTGTCTCTGTCTCTGTCTCAGTCACTGTTTCTGACTCTGTGTCTATCTCTGCCTCTGACTCTGTCGCTGCCGCCGTCTATGTCTCTGTCTCTGTCACTGTTTCTGACTCTATGTCTATCTCTGCCTCTGACTCTGTCGCTGCCGCTGTCTATGTCTCTGTCTCTATCTGCGTATCTGTCTCTGTCTCCGTCTCTGTCCCAGTCTCTGTCTCTGTCTCCGTCTCTGTCCTTGGCTCTGTCTGTGCCTCTGTCTCCGTCTCTGTCTCTGTCTCTGTCTCTGTCTCTGCCTCTGCCTCTGTCTCTGTCTCCGTCTCTGTCCCTGTCTCGGTCTTTGTCTCCGTCTCTGTCTCTGTCTCTGTCTCTGTCTCTGTCTCTGGCTCTGTCTCTGTCTCTGTCTCTGTCTCTGTCGCTGTCTCTGTCTCTGTCTCTGTCACTGTCTCTGTCTCTGTCCCAGTCTCTGTCTCTGTCTCTGTCTCTGTCTCTGTCTCTGTCTCTGTCTCTGTCTCTGTCTCTGTCTCTGTCTCTGTCTGAGACTCTGCCTGTGTCTCTGTGTCTGTCTCTGTCTCTGTCTCTGTCTCTGTCTCTGTCTCTGTCTCTGTCTCTGTCTCGGTCTTTGTCTCCGTCTCTGTCTCTGTATCTGTCTCTGTCTCTGTCTCTGTCTCTGTCTCTGTCTCTGTCTCTGTCTCTGTCTCTGTCTCTGTCACCGTCTCTGTCTCTGTCTCGGTCTTTGTCTCTGTCTCTGTCTCTGTCTCTGTCTCTGTCTCTGTCTCTGTCTCTGTCTCTGTCTCTGTCTCTGTCTCTGTCTCTGTCTCTGTCTCTGTCTCTGTCTCTGTCTCTGTCTGAGACTCTGCCTGTGTCTCTGTGTCTGTCTCTGTCTCTGTCTCTGTCTCTGTCTCTGTCTCGGTCTTTGTCTCCGTCTCTGTCTCTGTATCTGTCTCTGTCTCTGTCTCTGTCTCTGTCTCTGTCTCTGTCTCTGTCTCTGTATCTGTCTCTGTCTCTGTCTCTGTATCTGTCTCTGTCTGTGCCTCTGACTCTGTCCCCGTATCTGTCTCTGTCTCTGTTTCTGTCTCTGCCTCTGTCCCTGTATCTGCCTCTGTCTCTGTCCCTGTCCCTCCGCCTGGCCCTGTCGCTGTCTCTGTCTCTGTCTCTGTCTATGCATGTGTCTCTGTCTCCGTCTCTGTCTCTGTCTTAGTCTGTGTCTCTGTCTCTGTGTCTATCTCTGTCTCTGTCTCTGCCGCTGTCTCCCCCTCTGTCCCTGTCTCCGTCTCTGTCCCTGGCTGTGTCTCTGCCTCTGTCTCCGTCTCTGTCTCTGTCTCTGTCTCCGTCTCTGACTCTGTTTCTGTTTCTATCTCCGTCTCTGTCTCTGTCTCTGTCTCTGTCTCTGCCTCTGTCTCTGCCTCTGCCTCTGCCTCTATCTCTGTCTCTGTCTCTGTCTCTGTCGCTGTCTCTCCCTCTGTCCCTGTCTCCGTCTCTGTCCCTGGCTGTGTCTCTGCCTCTGTCTCCGTCTCTGTCTCTGTCCCGGTCTTTGTCTCCGTCTCTGTCTCTGTCTCTGTCTCTGTCTCTGTCTCTGTCTCTGTCTCTGTCTCTGCCTCTGCCTCTGTCTCTGTCTCTGTCTCTGTCTCTGTCTCTGTCTCTGTCTCTGTCGCTGTCTCTCCCTCTGTCTCTGTCTCTGTCTCTGACCCTGGCTGTGTCTCTGCCTCTGTCTCCGTCTCTGTCTCTGTCTCGGTCTTTGTCTCCGTCTCTGTCTCCGTCTCTGTCCCTGTCTCGGTCTTTGTCTCCGTCTCTGTCTCTGTCTCTGGCTCTGTCTCTGTCTCTGTCTCTGTCTCTGTCTCTGTCTCTGTCTCTGTCTCTGTCTCTGTCTCTGTCTCTGTCTCTGTCTCTGTCACTGTCTCTGTCTCTGTCCCTGTCTCTGTCTCTGTCTCTGTCTCTGTCTCTGTCTCTGTCTCTGTCTCTGTCTCTGTCTCTGTCTCTGTCTCTGTCTCTGTCTCTGTCTCTGTCTCTGTCTCTGTCTCTGCCTCTGTCTCTGTCTCTGTCTCAGTCACTGTTTCTGACTCTGTGTCTATCTCTGCCTCTGACTCTGTCGCTGCCGCCGTCTATGTCTCTGTCTCAGTCACTGTTTCTGACTCTGTGTCTATCTCTGCCTCTGACTCTGTCGCTGCCGCTGTCTATGTCTCTGTCTCTATCTGCGTATCTGTCTCTGTCTCCGTCTCTGTCCCAGTCTCTGTCTCTGTCTCCGTCTCTGTCCTTGGCTCTGTCTGTGCCTCTGTCTCCGTCTCTGTCTCTGTCTCTGTCTCTGTCTCTGTCTCTGTCGCTGTCTCTCCCTCTGTCTCTGTCTCTGTCTCTGTCTCTGTCTCTGTCTCTGTTTCTGTCTCTGTCTCCGTCTCTGTCTCTGTCTCTGTCTCTGTCTCTGTCTCTGTCTCTGTCACTGTCTCTGTCTCTGCCTCTGCCTCTGTCTCTGTCTCTGTCTCTGTCTCTGTCGCTGTCTCTCCCTCTGTCCCTGTCTCCGTCTCTGTCCCTGGCTCTGTCTCTGTCCCTGGCTCTGTCTCTGCCTCTGTCTCCGTCTCTGACTCTGTTTCTGTCTCTGTCTCCGTCTCTGTCTCTGTCTCTGTCTCTGTCTCTGTCTCTGCCTCTGTCTCTGCCTCTGCCTCTGCCTCTATCTCTGTCTCTGTCTCTGTCTCTGTCGCTGTCTCCCCCTCTGTCCCTGTCTCCGTCTCTGTCCCTGGCTGTGTCTCTGCCTCTGTCTCCGTCTCTGTCTCTGTCCCGGTCTTTGTCTCCGTCTCTGTCTCTGTCTCTGTCTCCGTCTCTGACTCTGTTTCTGTCTCTATCTCCGTCTCTGTCTCTGTCTCTGTCTCTGTCTCTGCCTCTGTCTCTGCCTCTGCCTCTGCCTCTGCCTCTATCTCTGTCTCTGTCTCTGTCTCTGTCGCTGTCTCTCCCTCTGTCCCTGTCTCCGTCTCTGTCCCTGGCTGTGTCTCTGCCTCTGTCTCCGTCTCTGTCTCTGTCCCGGTCTTTGTCTCCGTCTCTGTCTCTGTCTCTGTCTCTGTCTCTGTCTCTGTCTCTGTCTCTGTCTCTGCCTCTGCCTCTGTCTCTGTCTCTGTCTCTGTCTCTGTCTCTGTCTCTGTCTCTGTCTCTGTCTCTGTCTCTGTCGCTGTCTCTCCCTCTGTCTCTGTCTCTGTCTCTGACCCTGGCTGTGTCTCTGCCTCTGTCTCCGTCTCTGTCTCTGTCTCGGTCTTTGTCTCCGTCTCTGTCTCCGTCTCTGTCCCTGTCTCGGTCTTTGTCTCCGTCTCTGTCTCTGTCTCTGTCTCTGTCTCTGTCTCTGTCTCTGTCTCTGTCTCTGTCTCTGTCTCTGTCTCTGTCTCTGTCTCTGTCTCTGTCTCTGTCTCTGCCTCTGTCTCTGTCTCTGTCTCTGCCTCTGTCTCTGTCTCTGTCTCAGTCACTGTTTCTGACTCTGTGTCTATCTCTGCCTCTGACTCTGTCGCTGTCGCCGTCTATGTCTCTGTCTCAGTCACTGTTTCTGACTCTGTGTCTATCTCTGCCTCTGACTCTGTCGCTGCCGCTGTCTATGTCTCTGTCTCTATCTGCGTATCTGTCTCTGTCTCCGTCTCTGTCCCAGTCTCTGTCTCTGTCTCCGTCTCTGTCCTTGGCTCTGTCTGTGCCTCTGTCTCCGTCTCTATCTCTGTCTCTGTCTCTGTCTCTGCCTCTGCCTCTGTCTCTGTCTCCGTCTCTGTCCCTGTCTCGGTCTTTGTCTCCGTCTCTGTCTCTGTCTCTGTCTCTGTCTCTGTCTCTGTCTCTGTCTCTGTCTCTGTCTCTGTCTCTGTCGCTGTCTCTGTCTCTGTCTCTGTCACTGTCTCTGTCTCTGTCCCTGTCTCTGTCTCTGTCTCTGTCTCTGTCTCTGTCTCTGTCTCTGTCTCTGTCTCTGTCTCTGTCTCTGTCTCTGTCTGAGACTCTGCCTGTGTCTCTGTGTCTGTCTCTGTCTCTGTCTCTGTCTCTGTCTCTGTCTCTGTCTCTGTCTCTGTCTCTGTCTCGGTCTTTGTCTCCGTCTCTGTCTCTGTCTCTGTCTCTGTCTCTGTCTCTGTCTCTGTCTCTGTCTCTGTCTCTGTCTCTGTCTCTGCCTCTGTCTCTGCCTCTGCCTCTGCCTCTATCTCTGTCTCTGTCTCTGTCTCTGTCGCTGTCTCTCCCTCTGTCCCTGTCTCCGTCTCTGTCCCTGGCTGTGTCTCTGCCTCTGTCTCCGTCTCTGTCTCTGTCCCGGTCTTTGTCTCCGTCTCTGTCTCTGTCTCTGTCTCTGTCTCTGTCTCTGTCTCTGTCTCTGTCTCTGCCTCTGCCTCTGTCTCTGTCTCTGTCTCTGTCTCTGTCTCTGTCTCTGTCTCTGTCTCTGTCGCTGTCTCTCCCTCTGTCTCTGTCTCTGTCTCTGACCCTGGCTGTGTCTCTGCCTCTGTCTCCGTCTCTGTCTCTGTCTCGGTCTTTGTCTCCGTCTCTGTCTCCGTCTCTGTCCCTGTCTCGGTCTTTGTCTCCGTCTCTGTCTCTGTCTCTGGCTCTGTCTCTGTCTCTGTCTCTGTCTCTGTCTCTGTCTCTGTCTCTGTCTCTGTCTCTGTCTCTGTCTCTGTCACTGTCTCTGTCTCTGTCCCTGTCTCTGTCTCTGTCTCTGTCTCTGTCTCTGTCTCTGTCTCTGTCTCTGTCTCTGTCTCTGTCTCTGTCTCTGTCTCTGTCTCTGTCTCTGTCTCTGTCTCTGCCTCTGTCTCTGTCTCTGTCTCAGTCACTGTTTCTGACTCTGTGTCTATCTCTGCCTCTGACTCTGTCGCTGTCGCCGTCTATGTCTCTGTCTCAGTCACTGTTTCTGACTCTGTGTCTATCTCTGCCTCTGACTCTGTCGCTGCCGCTGTCTATGTCTCTGTCTCTATCTGCGTATCTGTCTCTGTCTCCGTCTCTGTCCCAGTCTCTGTCTCTGTCTCCGTCTCTGTCCTTGGCTCTGTCTGTGCCTCTGTCTCCGTCTCTATCTCTGTCTCTGTCTCTGTCTCTGCCTCTGCCTCTGTCTCTGTCTCCGTCTCTGTCCCTGTCTCGGTCTTTGTCTCCGTCTCTGTCTCTGTCTCTGTCTCTGTCTCTGTCTCTGTCTCTGTCTCTGTCTCTGTCTCTGTCTCTGTCGCTGTCTCTGTCTCTGTCTCTGTCACTGTCTCTGTCTCTGTCCCTGTCTCTGTCTCTGTCTCTGTCTCTGTCTCTGTCTCTGTCTCTGTCTCTGTCTCTGTCTCTGTCTCTGTCTCTGTCTCTGTCTCTGTCTCTGTCTGAGACTCTGCCTGTGTCTCTGTGTCTGTCTCTGTCTCTGTCTCTGTCTCTGTCTCTGTCTCTGTCTCTGTCTCTGTCTCTGTCTCGGTCTTTGTCTCCGTCTCTGTCTCTGTATCTGTCTCTGTCTCTGTCTCTGTCTCTGTCTCTGTCTCTGTCTCTGTCTCTGTCTCTGTCTCTGTCACCGTCTCTGTCTCTGTCTCGGTCTTTGTCTCTGTCTCTGTCTCTGTCTCTGTCTCTGTCTCTGTCTCTGTCTCTGTCTCTGTCTCTGTCTCTGTCGCTGTCTCTCCCTCTGTCTCTGTCTCTGTCTCTGACCCTGGCTGTGTCTCTGCCTCTGTCTCCGTCTCTGTCTCTGTCTCGGTCTTTGTCTCCGTCTCTGTCTCCGTCTCTGTCCCTGTCTCGGTCTTTGTCTCCGTCTCTGTCTCTGCCTCTGCCTCTGTCTCTGTCTCTGTCTCTGTCTCTGTCTCTGTCTCTGTCTCTGTCGCTGTCTCTCCTTCTGTCTCTGTCTCTGTCTCTGAACCTGGCTGTGTCTCTGCCTCTGTCTCCGTCTCTGTCTCTGTCTCGGTCTTTGTCTCCGTCTCTGTCTGCGTATCTGTCTCTGTCTCCGTCTCTGTCCCAGTCTCTGTCTCTGTCTCCGTCTCTGTCCTTGGCTCTGTCTGTGGCTCTGTCTCCGTCTCTGTCTCTGTCTCTGTCTCTGTCTCTGCCTCTGCCTCTGTCTCTGTCTCCGTCTCTGTCCCTGTCTCGGTCTTTGTCTCCGTCTCTGACTCTGTCTCTGTCTCTGTCTCTGTCTCTGGCTCTGTCTCTGTCTCTGTCTCTGTCTCTGTCGCTGTCTCTGTCTCTGTCTCTGTCACTGTCTCTGTCTCTGTCCCTGTCTCTGTCTCTGTCTCTGTCTCTGTCTCTGTCTCTGTCTCTGTCTCTGTCTCTGTCTCTGTCTCTGTCTCTGTCTCTGTCTCTGTCTCTGTCTCTGTCTCTGTCTGAGACTCTGCCTGTGTCTCTGTGTCTGTCTCTGTCTCTGTCTCTGTCTCTGTCTCTGTCTCTGTCTCTGTCTCTGTCTCTGTCTCGGTCTTTGTCTCCGTCTCTGTCTCTGTATCTGTCTCTGTCTCTGTCTCTGTCTCTGTCTCTGTCTCTGTATCTGTCTCTGTCTCTGTCTCTGTATCTGTCTCTGTCTGTGCCTCTGACTCTGTCCCCGTATCTGTCTCTGTCTCTGTTTCTGTCTCTGCCTCTGTCTCTGTCCCTGTCCCTCCGCCTGGCCCTGTCGCTGTCTCTGTCTCTGTCTCTGTCTATGCATGTGTCTCTGTCTCTGTCTCCGTCTCTGTCTCTGTCTCAGTCTGTGTCTCTGTCTCTGTGTCTATCTCTGCCTCTGACTCTGTCGCTGTCCCTGTCTGTGTCTCTGTCTCTGTCTCCGTCTGCGTCTCTGACTCTGCCTCCGTCTCTGTCCCAGTCTCTGTCTCTGTCTCCGTCTCTGTCTGTGTCTCTGCCTCTGCCTCTGTCTGTGTCTCTGTCTCTGTCTCTGTCGCTGTCACTCCCTCTGTCTCTGTCTCCGTCTCTGTCCCTGTCTCTGTCTCTGCCTCTGTCTCCGTCTCTGTCTCTGTCTCTGCCTCTGTCCCTGTCTCTGCCTCTGTCTCTGTCACTGTCTCTGTCTCTGTCTCTGTCTCTGTCTCTGTCTCTGTCTCTGTCTCTGTCTCTGTCTCTGTCTCTGTCGCTGTCTCTCCCTCTGTCTCTGTCTCCGTCGCTGTCCTTGGCTCTGTCTCTGCCTCTGTCTCCGTCTCTGTCTCTGTCTCCGTCTCTGTCTCTGTTCCTGTCTCTGTCTCTGTCTCTGTTCCTGTCTCTGTCTCTGTCTGAGACTCTGCCTCTGTCTCTGTCTCTGTCTCTATCTCCGTCTCTGTCTCCGTCTCTGCCTCTGTCTCTGTCTCTGTCTCTGTCTCTGTCTCTGTCTCTGTCCGTGTCTCTGTCTCTGTATCGGTCTCTGTCTCTGTCTCTGTCTCTGTCGCTGTCTCTCCCTCTGTCTCTGTCTCCGTCGCTGTCACTGGCTCTGTCTCTGCCTCTGTCTCCGTCTCTGTCTCTGTGTCTGTACCTGTCTCTGTCTCTGTCTCTGTCTCTGTCTCCGTCTCTGTCCCTGGCTCTGTATCTGCCTCTGTCTCCGTCTCTGTATCTGTCCCGGTCTTTGTCTCCGCCTCTGTCTCTGTCTCTCTCTCTGTCTCTGTCTCTGCCTCTGTCACCGTCTCTGTCTCTGTCTCGGTCTTTGTCTCTGTCTCTGTCTCTGTCTCTGTCTCTGTCTCTGCCTCTGTCACCGTCTCTGTCTCTGTCTCGGTCTTTGTCTCTGTCTCTGACTCTGTCTCTGTCTCTGTCTCTGTCTCTGTCTCTGTCTCTGTCTCTGTCTCTGTCTCTGTCTCTGTCTCTGTATCTATCTCTGCCTCTGACTCTGTCTCTGTCTCTGTCTCTGTCTCTGTCTCTGTCTCTGCCTCTGTCACCGTCTCTGTCTCTGTCTCGGTCTTTGTCTCTGTCTCTGTCTCTGTCTCTGTCTATGTCTCTGTCTCCGTCTCTGTCCCTGGCTCTGTCTGTGCCTCTGTCACCGTCTCTGTCTCTGTCTCTGTCTCTGTCTCTGTCTCTGTCTCTGTCTCTGTCTCTGTCTCTGTCTCTGTCTCTGCCTCTGTCTCCGTCTCTGTCTCTGTCTCGGTCTTTGTCTCCGTCTCTGTCTCCGTTTCGGTCTCTGACTCTGTCTCTATCTCCGTCTCTGTCTCTGTCTCTGCCTCCGTCTCCGTCTCTGCCTCTGTCTCCGTCTCTGTCTCTGTATCGGTCTCTGTCTCTGTCTCTGTCTCTGTCTCTGTCGCTGTCTCTCCCTCTGTCTCTGTCTCCGTCGCTGTCCCTGGCTCTGTCTCTGCCTCTGTCTCCGTCTCTGTCTCTGTCTCTGTATCTGTCTCTGTCTCTGTCTCTGTCTCTGTCTCCGTCTCTGTCCCTGGCTCTGTATCTGCCTCTGTCTCCGTCGCTGCCTCTGTCCCGGTCTTTGTCTCCGCCTCTGTCTCCGTTTCGGTCTCTGACTCTGTCTGTGTCTCTGTCTCTGTCTCCGTCTCTGTCTCTGCCGCTGTCTCTGTCTCTGTCTCTGTCTCTGTCTCTATCTCCGTCTCTGTCTCTGTCTCTGTCTCTGTCTCTGTCTCTGTCTCTGTCTCTGTCTCTGTCTCTGTCTCTGTCTCTGTCTCTGTCTCTGTCTCTGTCTCTGTCTCTGTCTCTGTCCCTGTCACTGTCTCTGTCTCTGCCTCTGTCTCTGTCTCTGTCCGTGTCTCTGTCTGAGCCTCTGCCTCTGCCTCTGTCTCTGTCTCTGTCTCTGTCTCTGTCTCTGTCGCTGTCTCTGTCTGTGTCTCTGTCTCTGTCTCTGTCTCTGTCTCTGTCTCTGTCTCTGTCTCTGTCTCTGTCTCTGTCACTGTCTCTGTCTCCGTCTCTGTCCATGGCTCTGTCTCTGCCTCTGTCTCCGTCTCTGTCTCTGTCTCGGACTTTGCCTCCGTCTCTGCCTCCGTCTCCGTCTCTGCCTCTGTCTCCGTCTCTGTCTCTGTATCGGTCTCTGTCTCTGTCTCTGTCTCTGTCGCTGTCTCTCCCTCTGTCTCTGTCTCCGTCGCTGTCACTGGCTCTGTCTCTGCCTCTGTCTCCGTCTCTGCCTCTGTGTCTGTATCTGTCTCTGTCTCTGTCTCTGTCTCTGTCTCCGTCTCTGTCCCTGGCTCTGTATCTGCCTCTGTCTCCGTCTCTGTCTCTGTCCCGGTCTTTGTCTCCGCCTCTGTCTCTGTCTCTCTCTCTGTCTCTGTCTCTGCCTCTGTCACCGTCTCTGTCTCTGTCTCGGTCTTTGTCTCTGTCTCTGTCTCTGTCTCTGTCTCTGCCTCTGTCACCGTCTCTGTCTCTGTCTCGGTCTTTGTCTCTGTCTCTGTCTCTGTCTCTGTCTCTGTCTCTGTCTCCGTCTCTGTCCCTGGCTCTGTCTGTGCCTCTGTCACCGTCTCTGTCTCTGTCTCTGTCTCTGTCTCTGTCTCTGTCTCTGTCTCTGTCTCTGTCTCTGCCTCTGTCTCCGTCTCTGTCTCTGTCTCGGTCTTTGTCTCCGTCTCTGTCTCCGTTTCGGTCTCTGACTCTGTATCGGTCTCTGTCTCTGTCTCTGTCTCTGTCTCTGTCGCTGTCTCTCCCTCTGTCTCTGTCTCCGTCGCTGTCCCTGGCTCTGTCTCTGCCTCTGTCTCCGTCTCTGTCTCTGTCTCTGTATCTGTCTCTGTCTCTGTCTCTGTCTCTGTCTCCGTCTCTGTCCCTGGCTCTGTATCTGCCTCTGTCTCCGTCTCTGCCTCTGTCCCGGTCTTTGTCTCCGCCTCTGTCTCCGTTTCGGTCTCTGACTCTGTCTGTGTCTCTGTCTCTGTCTCCGTCTCTGTCTCTGCCGCTGTCTCTGTCTCTGTCTCTGTCTCTGTCTCTATCTCCGTCTCTGTCTCTGTCTCTGTCTCTGTCTCTGTCTCTGTCTCTGTCTCTATCTCTGCCTCTGACTCTGTCGCTGCCGCTGTCTATGTCTCTGTCTCTGTCTGCGTATCTGTCTCTGTCTCCGTCTCTGTCCCAGTCTCTGTCTCTGTCTCCGTCTCTGTCCCTGGCTCTGTCTGTGCCTCTGTCTCCGTCTCTGTCTCTGTCTCGGTCTTTGTCTCCGCCTCTGTCTCCGTTTCTGTCTCTGTCTCTGTCTCTATCTCCGTCTCTGTCTCTGTCCCTGTCTCTGTCTCTGTCTCTGTCTCTGTCTCTGTCTCTGTCTCTGTCTCTGTCTCTGTCTCTGCCTCTGTCACTGTCTCTATCTCTGTCTCTGCCTCTGTCTCTGTCTCTGTCTCTGTCTCTGTCGCTGTCTCTCCCTCTGTCTCTGTCTCTGTCTCTGTCCCTGTCTCTGTCTGAGACTCTGCCTCTGTCTCTGTCTCTGTCTCTGTCTCTGTCTCTGTCTCTGTCTCTGTCTCCGTCTCTGTCTCTGCCTCTGTCTCTGTCTCCGTCTCTGTCTCTGCCTCTGCCTCTGTCTCTGTCTCTGTCTCTGTCTCTGTCGCTGTCTCTCCCTCTGTCCCTGTCTCCGTCTCTGTCCCTGGCTGTGTCTCTGCCTCTGTCTCCGTCTCTGTCCCTGTCTCGGTCTTTGTCTCCGTCTCTGTCTCTGTCTCTGTCTCTGTCTCTGGCTCTGTCTCTGTCTCTGTTTCTGTCTCCGTCTCTGTCTCTGTCTCTGCCTCTGACTCTGTCGCTGCCCCAGTCTATCTCTGTCTCTGTCTGCGTATCTGTCTCTGTCTCTATCTCCGTCTCTGTCTCTGTCTCTGTCTCTGTCTCTGTCTCTGTCTCTGCCTCTGTCACCGTCTCTGTCTCTGTCTCGGTCTTTGTCTCTGTCTCTGTCTCTGTCTCTGTCTCTGTCTCTGTCTCTGTCTCTGTCTCTGCCTCTGTCTCCGTCTCTGTCTCTGTCTCGGTCTTTGTCTCCGTCTCTGTCTCCGTTTCGGTCTCTGACTCTGTCTCTATCTCCGTCTCTGTCTCTGTCTCTGCCTCCGTCTCCGTCTCTGCCTCTGTCTCCGTCTCTGTCTCTGTATCGGTCTCTGTCTCTGTCTCTGTCTCTGTCGCTGTCTCTCCCTCTGTCTCTGTCTCCGTCGCTGTCCCTGGCTCTGTCTCTGCCTCTGTCTCCGTCTCTGTCTCTGTCTCTGTATCTCTCTCTGTCTCTGTCTCTGTCTCTGTCTCTGTCTCCGTCTCTGTCCCTGGCTCTGTATCTGCCTCTGTCTCCGTCTCTGCCTCTGTCCCGGTCTTTGTCTCCGCCTCTGTCTCCGTTTCGGTCTCTGACTCTGTCTGTGTCTCTGTCTCTGTCTCCGTCTCTGTCTCTGCCGCTGTCTCTGTCTCTGTCTCTGTCTCTGTCTCTATCTCCGTCTCTGTCTCTGCCTCTGTCTCTGTCTCTGTCTCTGTCTCAGTCTCTGTCTCTGTCTCTGTGTCTATCTCTGCCTCTGACTCTGTCGCTGCCGCTGTCTATGTCTCTGTCTCTGTCTGCGTATCTGTCTCTGTCTCCGTCTCTGTCCCAGTCTCTGTCTCTGTCTCCGTCTCTGTCCCTGGCTCTGTCTGTGCCTCTGTCTCCGTCTCTGTCTCTGTCTCGGTCTTTGCCTCCGCCTCTGTCTCCGTTTCTGTCTCTGTCTCTGTCTCTATCTCCGTCTCTGTCTCTGTCCCTGTCTCTGCCTCTGTCTCTGTCTCTGTCTCTGTCTCTGTCTCTGTTTCTGTCTCTGTCTCTGTCTCTGCCTCTGCCTCTGTCTCTGTCTCTGTCTCTGTCTCTGTATCTATATCTGCCTCTGACTCTGTCGCTGCCCCTGTCTCTGTCTCTGTCTCTGTCTCTGTCTCTGTCTCTGTCTCTGTCTCTGTCTCTGTCTCTGTCTCTGTCTCTGTCTCTGTCTCTATCTCTGTCTCTGTCTCTGTCTCTGTCTCTGTCTCTGTCTCTGTCCCTGTCTCTGTCTCTGTGTGAGACTCTGCCTCTGTCTCTGTCTCTGTCTCTATCTCCGTCTCTGTCTCTGTCTCTGCTTCTGTCTCTGTCTCTGTCTCTGTCTCTGTCTCTGTCTCTGTCTCTGTCTCTGTCTCTGTCTCTGTTTCTGTATCTGTCTCTGTCTCTGTCTCTGTCTCTGTCTCTGTCTCTGTCCCTGTCTCTGTCTCTGTCTCTGTCTCTGTCTCTGTCTCTGTCTCTGTCTCTGTCTCTGTCTCTGCCTCTGCCTCTGTCTCTGTCTCTGTCTCTGTCTCTGTCTCTGTCTCTGTCTCTGTCTCTGTCTCTGTCTCTGTCTCTGTCTCTGTCTCTGTCTCTGTCTCTGTTTCTGTCTCTGTCCGTGTCTCTGTCTGAGCCTCTGCCTCTGCCTCTGTCACTGTCTCTGTCTCTGTCTCTGTCTCTGTCTCTGTCTCTGTCTCTGTCTCTGTCTCTGTCTCTGTCTCTGTCTCTGTCTCTGTCTCTGTCTCTGCCTCTGCCTCTGACTCTGTCTCTATCTCTGTCGCTGTCTCTCCCTCTGTCCCTGTCTCCGTCTCTGTCCCTGGCTCTGTCTCTGCCTCTGTCTCCGTCTCTGTCTCTGTCTCGGTCTTTGTCTCCGTCTCTGTCTCTGTCTCTGCCTCTGACTCTGTCGCTGCCCCTGTCTATGTCTCTGTCTCTGTCTGCGTATCTGTCTCTGTCTCTGTCTCTATCTCCGTCTCTGTCTCTGTCTCTGTCTCTGTCTCTGTCTCTGTCTCTGCCTCTGTCACCGTCTCTGTCTCTGTCTCGGTCTTTGTCTCTGTCTCTGTCACTGTCTCTGTCTCTGTGTCTGTATCTGTCTCTGTGTCTGTATCTGTCTCTGTCTCTGTCTCTGTCTCTGTCTCCGTCTCTGTCCCTGGCTCTGTATCTGCCTCTGTCTCCGTCTCTGCCTCTATCCCGGTCTTTGTCTCCGCCTCTGTCTCTGTCTCTCTCTCTGTCTCTGTCTCTGCCTCTGTCACCGTCTCTGTCTCTGTCTCGGTCTTTGTCTCTGTCTCTGTCTCTGTCTCTGTCCCTGTCTATGTCTCTGTCCCAGTCTCTGTCTCTGTCTCCGTCTCTGTCCCTGGCTCTGTCTGTGCCTCTGTCACCGTCTCTGTCTCTGTCTCTGTCTCGGTCTTTGTCCCCGTCCCTGTCTCTGTCTCTGTCTCTGTCTCTGCCTCTGCCTCTGTCTCTGTCTCTGTCCCTGGCTCCGTCTCTGCCTCTGTCTCCGTCTCTGGCTCTGTTTCTGTCTCTATCTCCGTCACTGTCTCTGTCTCTGTCTCTGTCTCTGTCTCTGTCTCTGTCTCTGCCTCTGCCTCTGTCTCTGTCTCTGTCTCTGTCTCTGTCTCTGTCTCTGTCTCTGTCTCTGTCTCCGTCTCTGTCCCTGGCTCTGTATCTGCCTCTGTCTCCGTCTCTGTCTCTGTCCCGGTCTTTGTCTCCGCCTCTGTCTCTGTCTCTGTCTCTGTCTCTGTCTCTGCCTCTGTCACCGTCTCTGTCTCTGTCTCGGTCTTTGTCTCTGTCTCTGACTCTGTCTCTGTCTCTGTCTCTGTCTCTGTCTCTGTCTCTGTCTCTGTCTCTGTCTCTGTCTCTGTCTCTGTCTCTGTCCCTGTCTCTGTCTCTGTCTCTGTCTCTGTCTCTGTCTCTGTCTCTGTCTCTGTATCTATCTCTGCCTCTGACTCTGTCTCTGTCTCTGTCTCTGTCTCTGTCTCTGTCTCTGTCTCTGTCACCGTCTCTGTCTCTGTCTCGGTCTTTGTCTCTGTCTCTGTCTCTGTCTCTGTCTCTGTCTCTGTCTCCGTCTCTGTCCCTGGCTCTGTCTGTGCCTCTGTCACCGTCTCTGTCTCTGTCTCTGTCTCTGTCTCTGTCTCTGTCTCTGTCTCTGTCTCTGTCTCTGCCTCTGTCTCCGTCTCTGTCTCTGTCTCGGTCTTTGTCTCCGTCTCTGTCTCCGTTTCGGTCTCTGACTCTGTCTCTATCTCCGTCTCTGTCTCTGTCTCTGCCTCCGTCTCCGTCTCTGCCTCTGTCTCCGTCTCTGTCTCTGTATCGGTCTCTGTCTCTGTCTCTGTCTCTGTCTCTGTCGCTGTCTCTCCCTCTGTCTCTGTCTCCGTCGCTGTCCCTGGCTCTGTCTCTGCCTCTGTCTCCGTCTCTGTCTCTGTCTCTGTATCTGTCTCTGTCTCTGTCTCTGTCTCTGTCTCCGACTCTGTCCCTGGCTCTGTATCTGCCTCTGTCTCCGTCTCTGCCTCTGTCCCGGTCTTTGTCTCCGCCTCTGTCTCAGTTTCGGTCTCTGACTCTGTCTGTGTCTCTGTCTCTGTCTCCGTCTCTGTCTCTGCCGCTGTCTCTGTCTCTGTCTCTGTCTCTGTCTCTATCTCCGTCTCTGTCTCTGTCTCTGTCTCTGTCTCTGTCTCTGTCTCTGTCTCTGTCTCTGTCTCTGTCTCTGTCTCTGTCTCTGTCCCTGTCACTGTCTCTGTCTCTGCCTCTGTCTCTGTCTCTGTCTCTGTCTCTGTCTCTGTCTCTGTCTCTGTCACTGTCTCTGTCTCTGTCTCTGTCTCTGTCTCTGTCTCTGTCTCTGCCTCTGTCTCTGTCTCTGTCTCTGTCTCTGTCCCTGTCTCTGTCTGAGACTCTGCCTCTGTCTCTGTTTCTGTCTCTGTCTCTGTCTCTGTCTCTGTCTCCGTCTCTGTCTCTGTCTCTGTCTCTGTCTCTGTCTCTGTCTCTGCCTCTGCCTCTGTCTCTGTCTCTGTCTCTGTCTCTGTCGCTGTCTCTCCCTCTGTCCCTGTCTCCGTCTCTGTCCCTGGCTGTGTCTCTGCCTCTGTCTCCGTCTCTGTCCCTGTCTCGGTCTTTGTCTCCGTCTCTGTCTCTGTCTCTGTCTCTGTCTCTGTCTCTGGCTCTGTCTCTGTCTCTGTTTCTGTCTCTGTCTCTGTCTCTGTCTCTGTCTCTGTCTCTGTCTCTGTCTCTGTCTCTGTCCCCGTCTCTGTCTCTGTCTCTGCCTCTGCCTCTGTCTATGTCTCTGTCTCTGTCGCTGTCTCTCCCTCTGTCTCTGTCTCTGTCTCTGCCTCTGTCACCGTCTCTGTCTCTGTCTCGGTCTTTGTCTCTGTCTCTGTCTCTGTCTCTGTCTCTGTCTCTGTCTCTGTCTCTGTCTCCGTCTCTGTCCCTGGCTCTGTCTGTGCCTCTGTCACCGTCTCTGTCTCTGTCTCTGTCTCTGTCTCTGTCTCTGTCTCTGCCTCTGTCTCCGTCTCTGTCTCTGTCTCGGTCTTTGTCTCCGTCTCTGTCTCCGTTTCGGTCTCTGACTCTGTCTCTATCTCCGTCTCTGTCTCTGTCTCTGCCTCCGTCTCCGTCTCTGCCTCTGTCTCTGTCTCTGTCTCTGTATCGGTCTCTGTCTCTGTCTCTGTCTCTGTCGCTGTCTCTCCCTCTGTCTCTGTCTCCGTCGCTGTCCCTGGCTCTGTCTCTGCCTCTGTCTCCGTCTCTGTCTCTGTCTCTGTATCTGTCTCCGTCTCTGTCTCTGTCTCTGTCTCCGTCTCTGTCCCTGGCTCTGTATCTGCCTCTGTCTCCGTCTCTGCCTCTGTCCCGGTCTTTGTCTCCGCCTCTGTCTCCGTTTCGGTCTCTGACTCTGTCTGTGTCTCTGTCTCTGTCTCCGTCTCTGTCTCTGCCGCTGTCTCTGTCTCTGTCTCTGTCTCTGTCTCTATCTCCGTCTCTGTCTCTGTCTCGGTCTCTGTCTCTGTCTCTGTCTCTGTCTCTGTCTCTGTCTCTGTCTCTGTCTCTGCCTCTGTCTCTGTCTCTGTCTCTGTCTCTGTCTCTGTCTCTGTCTCTGTCTCTGTCTCTGTCTCTGTCCCTGTCACTGTCTCTGTCTCTGCCTCTGTCTCTGTCTCTGTCTCTGTCTCTGTCTCTGCCTCTGTCTCTGTCTCTGTCTCTGTCTCAGTCTCTGTCTCTGTCTCTGTGTCTATCTCTGCCTCTGACTCTGTCGCTGCCGCTGTCTATGTCTCTGTCTCTGTCTGCGTATCTGTCTCTGTCTCCGTCTCTGTCCCAGTCTCTGTCTCTGTCTCCGTCTCTGTCCCTGGCTCTGTCTGTGCCTCTGTCTCCGTCTCTGTCTCTGTCTCGGTCTTTGCCTCCGCCTCTGTCTCCGTTTCTGTCTCTGTCTCTGTCTCTATCTCCGTCTCTGTCTCTGTCCCTGTCTCTGCCTCTGTCTCTGTCTCTGTCTCTGTCTCTGTCTCTGTTTCTGTCTCTGTCTCTGTCTCTGCCTCTGCCTCTGTCTCTGTCTCTGTCTCTGTCTCTGTATCTATATCTGCCTCTGACTCTGTCGCTGCCCCTGTCTCTGTCTCTGTCTCTGTCTCTGTCTCTGTCTCTGTCTCTGTCTCTGTCTCTGTCTCTGTCTCTGTCTCTGTCTCTGTCTCTATCTCTGTCTCTGTCTCTGTCTCTGTCTCTGTCTCTGTCTCTGTCCCTGTCTCTGTCTCTGTGTGAGACTCTGCCTCTGTCTCTGTCTCTGTCTCTATCTCCGTCTCTGTCTCTGTCTCTGCTTCTGTCTCTGTCTCTGTCTCTGTCTCTGTCTCTGTCTCTGTCTCTGTCTCTGTCTCTGTCTCTGTTTCTGTCTCTGTCTCTGTCTCTGTCTCTGTCTCTGTCCCTGTCTCTGTCTCTGTCTCTGTCTCTGTCTCTGTCTCTGTCTCTGTCTCTGTCTCTGTCTCTGCCTCTGCCTCTGTCTCTGTCTCTGTCTCTGTCTCTGTCTCTGTCTCTGTCTCTGTCTCTGTCTCTGTCTCTGTCTCTGTCTCTGTCTCTGTCTCTGTTTCTGTCTCTGTCCGTGTCTCTGTCTGAGCCTCTGCCTCTGCCTCTGTCACTGTCTCTGTCTCTGTCTCTGTCTCTGTCTCTGTCTCTGTCTCTGTCTCTGTCTCTGTCTCTGTCTCTGTCTCTGTCTCTGTCTCTGCCTCTGCCTCTGACTCTGTCTCTATCTCTGTCGCTGTCTCTCCCTCTGTCCCTGTCTCCGTCTCTGTCCCTGGCTCTGTCTCTGCCTCTGTCTCCGTCTCTGTCTCTGTCTCGGTCTTTGTCTCCGTCTCTGTCTCTGTCTCTGCCTCTGACTCTGTCGCTGCCCCTGTCTATGTCTCTGTCTCTGTCTGCGTATCTGTCTCTGTCTCTGTCTCTATCTCCGTCTCTGTCTCTGTCTCTGTCTCTGTCTCTGTCTCTGCCTCTGTCACCGTCTCTGTCTCTGTCTCGGTCTTTGTCTCTGTCTCTGTCACTGTCTCTGTCTCTGTGTCTGTATCTGTCTCTGTGTCTGTATCTGTCTCTGTCTCTGTCTCTGTCTCTGTCTCCGTCTCTGTCCCTGGCTCTGTATCTGCCTCTGTCTCCGTCTCTGTCTCTGTCCCGGTCTTTGTCTCCGCCTCTGTCTCTGTCTCTCTCTCTGTCTCTGTCTCTGCCTCTGTCACCGTCTCTGTCTCTGTCTCGGTCTTTGTCTCTGTCTCTGTCTCTGTCTCTGTCCCTGTCTATGTCTCTGTCCCAGTCTCTGTCTCTGTCTCCGTCTCTGTCCCTGGCTCTGTCTGTGCCTCTGTCACCGTCTCTGTCTCTGTCTCTGTCTCGGTCTTTGTCCCCGTCCCTGTCTCTGTCTCTGTCTCTGTCTCTGCCTCTGCCTCTGTCTCTGTCTCTGTCCCTGGCTCCGTCTCTGCCTCTGTCTCCGTCTCTGGCTCTGTTTCTGTCTCTATCTCCGTCACTGTCTCTGTCTCTGTCTCTGTCTCTGTCTCTGTCTCTGTCTCTGCCTCTGCCTCTGTCTCTGTCTCTGTCTCTGTCTCTGTCTCTGTCTCTGTCTCTGTCTCTGTCTCTGTCTCTGTCTCTGTCCCTGGCTCTGTATCTGCCTCTGTCTCCGTCTCTGTCTCTGTCCCGGTCTTTGTCTCCGCCTCTGTCTCTGTCTCTGTCTCTGTCTCTGTCTCTGCCTCTGTCACCGTCTCTGTCTCTGTCTCGGTCTTTGTCTCTGTCTCTGACTCTGTCTCTGTCTCTGTCTCTGTCTCTGTCTCTGTCTCTGTCTCTGTCTCTGTCTCTGTCTCTGTCTCTGTCTCTGTCCCTGTCTCTGTCTCTGTCTCTGTCTCTGTCTCTGTCTCTGTCTCTGTCTCTGTATCTATCTCTGCCTCTGACTCTGTCTCTGTCTCTGTCTCTGTCTCTGTCTCTGTCTCTGTCTCTGTCACCGTCTCTGTCTCTGTCTCGGTCTTTGTCTCTGTCTCTGTCTCTGTCTCTGTCTCTGTCTCTGTCTCCGTCTCTGTCCCTGGCTCTGTCTGTGCCTCTGTCACCGTCTCTGTCTCTGTCTCTGTCTCTGTCTCTGTCTCTGTCTCTGTCTCTGTCTCTGTCTCTGCCTCTGTCTCCGTCTCTGTCTCTGTCTCGGTCTTTGTCTCCGTCTCTGTCTCCGTTTCGGTCTCTGACTCTGTCTCTATCTCCGTCTCTGTCTCTGTCTCTGCCTCCGTCTCCGTCTCTGCCTCTGTCTCCGTCTCTGTCTCTGTATCGGTCTCTGTCTCTGTCTCTGTCTCTGTCTCTGTCGCTGTCTCTCCCTCTGTCTCTGTCTCCGTCGCTGTCCCTGGCTCTGTCTCTGCCTCTGTCTCCGTCTCTGTCTCTGTCTCTGTATCTGTCTCTGTCTCTGTCTCTGTCTCTGTCTCCGACTCTGTCCCTGGCTCTGTATCTGCCTCTGTCTCCGTCTCTGCCTCTGTCCCGGTCTTTGTCTCCGCCTCTGTCTCAGTTTCGGTCTCTGACTCTGTCTGTGTCTCTGTCTCTGTCTCCGTCTCTGTCTCTGCCGCTGTCTCTGTCTCTGTCTCTGTCTCTGTCTCTATCTCCGTCTCTGTCTCTGTCTCTGTCTCCGTCTCTGTCTCTGTCTCTGTCTCTGTCTCTGTCTCTGTCTCTGTCTCTGTCTCTGTCTCTGTCTCTGTCTCTGTCTCTGCCTCTGCCTCTGACTCTGTCTCTATCTCTGTCGCTGTCTCTCCCTCTGTCCCTGTCTCCGTCTCTGTCCCTGGCTCTGTCTCTGCCTCTGTCTCCGTCTCTGTCTCTGTCTCGGTCTTTGTCTCCGTCTCTGTCTCTGTCTCTGCCTCTGACTCTGTCGCTGCCCCTGTCTATGTCTCTGTCTCTGTCTGCGTATCTGTCTCTGTCTCTGTCTCTATCTCCGTCTCTGTCTCTGTCTCTGTCTCTGTCTCTGTCTCTGCCTCTGTCACCGTCTCTGTCTCTGTCTCGGTCTTTGTCTCTGTCTCTGTCACTGTCTCTGTCTCTGTGTCTGTATCTGTCTCTGTGTCTGTATCTGTCTCTGTCTCTGTCTCTGTCTCTGTCTCCGTCTCTGTCCCTGGCTCTGTATCTGCCTCTGTCTCCGTCTCTGTCTCTGTCCCGGTCTTTGTCTCCGCCTCTGTCTCTGTCTCTCTCTCTGTCTCTGTCTCTGCCTCTGTCACCGTCTCTGTCTCTGTCTCGGTCTTTGTCTCTGTCTCTGTCTCTGTCTCTGTCCCTGTCTATGTCTCTGTCCCAGTCTCTGTCTCTGTCTCCGTCTCTGTCCCTGGCTCTGTCTGTGCCTCTGTCACCGTCTCTGTCTCTGTCTCTGTCTCGGTCTTTGTCCCCGTCCCTGTCTCTGTCTCTGTCTCTGTCTCTGCCTCTGCCTCTGTCTCTGTCTCTGTCCCTGGCTCCGTCTCTGCCTCTGTCTCCGTCTCTGGCTCTGTTTCTGTCTCTATCTCCGTCACTGTCTCTGTCTCTGTCTCTGTCTCTGTCTCTGTCTCTGTCTCTGCCTCTGCCTCTGTCTCTGTCTCTGTCTCTGTCTCTGTCTCTGTCTCTGTCTCTGTCTCTGTCTCTGTCTCTGTCTCTGTCTCCGTCTCTGTCCCTGGCTCTGTATCTGCCTCTGTCTCCGTCTCTGTCTCTGTCCCGGTCTTTGTCTCCGCCTCTGTCTCTGTCTCTGTCTCTGTCTCTGTCTCTGCCTCTGTCACCGTCTCTGTCTCTGTCTCGGTCTTTGTCTCTGTCTCTGACTCTGTCTCTGTCTCTGTCTCTGTCTCTGTCTCTGTCTCTGTCTCTGTCTCTGTCTCTGTCTCTGTCTCTGTCTCTGTCCCTGTCTCTGTCTCTGTCTCTGTCTCTGTCTCTGTCTCTGTCTCTGTCTCT